>CAUYPK010116473.1:0-23301 GCA_963574355.1 Loris lydekkerianus | reverse complement strand
TTCTGTTCTATATATCTACCTTTCTGTTTTTGTGCCAGTACCATGCTGTTTTGATCACTATTGATTTACAGTATAGTCCAAGGTGTGGTAGCGTGATTCCTCCTGATTTGTTTTTATTTCTGAGTAATGTCTTGGCTATTTGAGATTTTTTCTGATTCCATACAAATGAAGTATTGTTTTTCCAGGTCTTTAAAGTATGACAGAGGTGCTTTAATAGGTATTGCATTAAAATTGTATATTGCTTTGGGTAGTATGGACATTTTAACAATGTTGATTCTTCCCAGCCATGAGCATAGTACTGTATAGGTCCTTTGCAAATAAAAAAAAAAATTAAAATCAAACTACCAAAAACTTGGGTTTTGAATTTTTTATACAGAAATCTAGACAAAAAAAAGGCTGTTAGCCATGTAAAGCTATGATGATGTGTGCCATAAAACAATCAATACTTGGATGTGGCAATGATGTGATACACAAGAGCCAAGAGATTGTCTTTTTGTATTGCTTGCTATCAGCTCAACCCTTGTTATTTCTGGTTAATTCACATTTATCTGATTACTTTCAGAATTGAACTTATAAATACATTTTCAGATAATTAAAATTTACTCTTTTAAGTTCTGAAAGTATTCTGGATAGATATCTTTCTGAAATATGTATACACCTCCTTTCCTTGTGAAGCAGAACATATTCTGTTAAGTTTTGATCCACAAATTCTCAGACTTGTATTGGAAAATTGGAGCGGATTTAGAAAATGACTTTGCACCAGCTTCACAGCCCAGGACACAAATCCTGAGCCTGTTGCCTTCCCTGCAGAAAAGTAGACATCTGAGAATTCAAAATTCCAGTATGGTTATTTTTATGTGGTTTTCAAGGATGGTTGTCCAGGTAGGAACCTAGAAGATGTTTTATTTTAAAAGTGTCCTTTAAAACTTGACTTAATATTATGCAGCCTTAAAGAAAATGGAGACTTTACCTCTTTCACGTTTACATGGATGGAGCTGGAACATATTCTTCTTAGTAAAGTATCTCAAGAATGGAAGAAAAAGTATCCAATGTACTCAGCCCTACTATGAAACTGATTTATGGCTTTCATATGAAGGCTATAACCCAACTATAGCACAAGAATATGGGTAAATTGGATATATTTTGCTTTTCTGAAGGTCCCAAAGTAACTTGCATTTCCTGAACCCATCAGAAGTGGAATTTTTGGCACACACTCTGTAGTTAGGGACTAGTATGTCCATCAAGCTTTAGTACTAATTGTAGTAAGCCTCTCTTAAGTCTATGGAGAAGGGAGTGGAGACCCTCAGTTGACCTTTTGTAGCTCAAGTATGAAAAGACCTGACTGCATTAATAGAGATTTTTTTTCTGCAGATATAAATGTGCCCCTAACCCTGCACACATAAGGCTGTTTTGCTTTGCTATTTTTTTTTTTTTTGCATCCTAAAATTAAAAAAAAAAAAAAAAAAAAAAAAAAAAGAATATGGGGAAGGGGGAGAGAGAGGGAATGGGTGGAGGGAGGGTGATTGGTGGGATTACATCTACGGTGCATCTTACAAGGGTACATGTGAAACTTAGAAAATGTAGAATATAAATGTCTTAACACAATAACTAAGAAAATGCCAGGAAGGCTATGTTAACCAGTGTGATGAAAATACGTCAAATGGTCTATAAAATCAGTGTATGGTGCCCCATGATCACATTAGTGTACACAGCTATGATTTAATAATAAAATAAAGTAAAAAAACACTTGACTTACATGTTTAAAACAATGTTGCTTCTGTTTGTATTCTTGTCCCAGGATCAGTAGAAGGTAGGTAGGATTATACTGAGGCTCTCACCATAGACATCCTCAAGATGGGTATGATTACTCATCTATGTCATTCTAAGACACCACCTTTCTCTCTTCCCACCTTTGAATGAATCCAAAGTGACTGGGAAAAACTGGATGTTAGTCTAGCACAAACCATCTTTACCCTGAACATATTTAAAATCAAGTGATTGAATGGTACTACTTCTCTAGTTCTGCAGAGAATATTCTGTTGGTAATGAATGAATAACCTTTGGGCAACTTTCATTAGGAAAGGCATAACTTAGGAAAAATAAATAGTTTACACAGTAAAATCCATATTTTTATTAATCACAAAGATTTGTTATTTTTGTTTGTTCATTTCCTTGCTTTAGAACAAATTTGAATGTGTATGCTTGCTATTCATGTAAAAACAGGATAAACTGACTGACTTCTTTCTCTGTTTCTGCATAGAAATTAAGAGGTACCTAGTTGAGTAGATGGAACTGAGTGTCCCTATTAGCGTTTGTGACACGATTTACCCTGAGCTTTGCCTCTTCCATTTTCTTCCCACACTCACTGAAACACTCATTGATAGTTAACTGTAGATGTGTAAAGGTAGACTTAGCTAAGGAGCATATTTCTCCCACTGGATGGCTTGCCTTAGAGATATCTGTTCTTTTAACTGTCCCCAAGATTCAATTTCAAGCCAAGCAATCTCTTACTCCAATCATCCCCTCCCAATATGATTCTTTCCCTCCAATCAGAACCTGACTTTTTAATCCCTTTCTGAAACTGAGTTACAGCTTGAAATTTCTCCTTTCAATTCGAAAACTTGCGAAACCTCCCAGTTACTTCCTTTACTTTTCAACAACACCTTCTCAGATTATTATTTGCCAATGATGTAATGTGAAGGGATAGAAAATATACTACTTTAAATGAAGTTTGGTGAAGATTAAACATTTCTAATGAGCTATAAAGTAAACATTAAAAAGGGAATTGGAAGAACAATTTTCATAGAAAATGAACATGTGTGAAAGTTATTATTATTTTTTGCATTAGTTTCCACAGATGCAGTATTTTGAATATTTGCCAGACGGTGTGAATAATTAGTATGCCTTAAAAGGCAAATATGTTGATTCAGTTGTCTGTGAGAAATAAATTTATTGTGCATGTGTTATTTCTTCTTATATTACTACATAAAGCAAACATAGCCCAACTGAATAAAATACTGCTAAGATCTACCACAAGGGTCCTAGACTCAGAGAATCATAGATGATGTTTAGCTTTTAAATCTATAGCTAATTAATTATTGTGACAGGCTTACATAATAGTTTTCCTTCTATAGCAGAGAAATTTAGGTGGTGGACATGAAATAAAAGCCAATTTAATTTTAAAAAACCCTCTGCCTTCCACACAATTAGAACACATATAAGGTTTTTCTTTCCCTTGCTTTGACAAATATAGAAGTCATAGTGTTGATTTAAGACCCACAGCTATAATTATCGCAGAGATCATTCAGCAGTCCCAAAGGTTGCTGTTGACACCATTGTGCTCACTCACGAATGCCTCAGATGAACAGTTCACTCTTCCTTCAGCTGAATTACTAGCCTGAGCTCTGCGGGGCACTGTAAGGCACACTTGCCCATGGCTGATTCTCAGTAAAGCCTAGCGAATATAATAAAGTAAACCCTGAGCACTCCCAGGGCACTAGGCCCCATGTCCTGATCATGAACATTTTCGGTTTGTTTGACCACGGCTTTGCATTCAGCCATTAAGATGAGCTTTGAGGTCAGAAATTCTATTTCACGGTCAGCCATGTAATTATTAACCAAAAGACTGGAGAAGGAAAGAATACCCTTACAGTTTGCATTGCTTTTGCTACAGATAACGGTAGGATTTGACTAAAACATTAGGAAAACATAAAGCAATAATGGTAAAGAAATGGACTTGAAAGACAAAAACAAGAATTGTATCATGATTAAAAGTAGCACACTCTGATTTAGAGAGTGATGTGAGATTCAAAGGTCAGTTGGTGGCATGTATTGGATATAACACTGTTGAAGGCAGGCCATCTGACCTTGGGTTCAAACTCTGTTACTGTGTTTCCCTGAAAATAAAACATCCTCCGAAAATAAGACCTACTTACAGGTTTCCTTCTGGGTGAAATATAAGGCACCCCCCCGAAAATAATGCCCCCTCAGGCTCTGTCTTGGAATGAAAATTAATTTACTGTAAGCTGGTTGCTAGGGCTGCCCTGACTGGTGTCTAGCAACCAGTGACATATGCAGACTTCTGACATCACTGCTGTGTGGAGGCGGAGTGGAGGTCGGAGTGAGTGGTGAGCATGGGGCGGGAGAGAGGAGGAGACTTTCGCAGATGCATGTAGAAGAACAGGAGGATCAGAGTGGAAGGGACATGGCGAAGGTGGTGAGTGCTGGTCTGTCTCTGGTGACACTGCCTGATGCTCGCGGTAGCCCTCATGATGACTGAAGGTTCTCAGTCAGTGGCAGACCCTGCTCCAGCCCAGGTCCAGGCCCCAGCCAGCCCAGTGATAGTCCCCAGTCAAGACCCAGGGGGGAAATGTCTGATATCGGGGTGGGGGGCATGTGTGGTGAAGGTGTTCAGTGGCACAGGGGTGGGGGAGGGGGATCACTTAAAATGACACAGGAGGATCAGAGGGGAGAATCAAAATGACACAGGAGGATCAGAGGGGAGAATCAAAATGACACAGGAAGATCAAAAGGGGTTACTAAAATGGAAATGGGGCCGCGGCGTGTGGGCGGGCCGGTTTTTTGGGGCCCCGGCGGGGCCCCCGGCCGGTTGCGTGGTGTAGGGAGGCCCCCCCCGCGCCCCCCCCCCCCCCCCCCCCGCCCCATCCCGTAGATTTTCCCCAGAAGGAAACCTATAAGTAGGTCTTATTTTCAGAAGATGTTTTATTTTGGGGGAAACATGGTACTTGGGAGGCTGAGGCAAGAGGATCACTCAACTCAAGCCCAGGATTTTGATGTTTCAGCAAGCTATGATAATGCCTAGGAGACACAGCAAGGCTCTATCTCAAAAAGAGAGACCCTTTCTCTAAAAATAGCCAGGCATTGTGGCAGGCACCTATAGTCCCTACTATGTAGGAGGCTGAGGCACAAGGATCACTTGAGCCCAAGAGTTTGAGCTTGTTGTGAGCTATGACACCACAGCACTCTACGAAGGGTGACAAAGTTAGACTCTGTCTCAAAAAACAAAGGCCGGCACCTGGGACTCAGTGGGTAGGACACCAGCCCCACATACCGAGGGTGGTGGATTCAAACCCAGCCCTGGCCAAACTGCAACAAAAAAAATAGCGAGGTATTGTAGTGGGCACCTGTAGTCCCAGCTACTCAGGAGGCTGAGGTAAGAGAATTGCCTAAGCCCAGGAGTTGGAGGTTGCTGCGAGCTGTGTGACGCCATGGCATTCTACCCTGGGCAACAACAACAACAACAACAACAACAACAACAAAAAAAAAAAAAAAATATATATATATATATATATATATGTAAAATAACACATAAGTATATTAGGAGAAATGAAGAATTGTTCATATTCTTAAGGTGACTTTAAACTTCTCCTGGAACTATAATACGACACAAAATCTTTATAAAATCAGATTTTCAAAAGAACACTTTTTTTTTTTTTTGAGACAGAGTTTCACTTACTAAACCTTGGTAGAGTGCTTTGGTGTCACAGCTCACCAGCAACCTCCAAATCCTGGGCTTAGGCGATTCTGTTGCCTCAGCCTCTAGAGTAGCTGGGACTACAGGCGCCCACCACAACGCCTGGCTAAAAAGACCACTTTTTTTTTTTTTTTTTTTTGTGGAGACAGAGTCTCACTTTACAGCCCGCGGTAGAGGGCCCTGACGTCACAGGACTCACAGCAACCTCCAACTCTTGGGCTTATGCAATTCTCCTGCCTCAGCCTCCCGAGCAGCTGGGACTACAGGCGCCCGCCACAACACCCGGCTATTTTTTGGTTGCAGTTTGGCCGAGGCTGGATTTGAACTTGCCACCCTCAGTACATGGGGCCTGCGCCCTACTCACTGAGCCACAGGCACCGCCCAAAAGACCACTTTTTTAACAAATTGGGCAAAATAATAAACATTTTTCTTTTATCTAACCACCTGAGTCTGCTTGCTAGGGAATTTCTTAAAGTTGGATTTTTTTGTTTGTTGTTTTGTTTTTTTTTTTTGAGACAGAATCTGTCGCCCAGGCTAGAGTGCAGGGTCTTAGCCTTGCTCAGAGCAACCTCAAACTTCTGGGCTTAAGCCATTCTCCTGCCTTTGCCTCCTGAGTAGCTGGGACTACAGATGTAAGCCACCACACTCAGCCAGGAATCTTTCAAATTTTATAGCATAGGTTCTCTGAGAAAGGTAAAAATTACATATTTCTTCCTCACAAAGAATAAAAGTGAAAATAGTGGAAATTAGGTTAAGTAAATAAAGGATTTCATAAGGCAAAATAAGACTGATATATTATAGGCTTTTGTTAGTTTAATATTTATGGCTAAAGACTACAAATGTGCTACAGCTAAGTAGTCAAATTTCATCACCTACCTCCTTTTCCACCAAGAAGTCTGGGTTCCAAACTATAAACAGCTCCATGCTGCACTGTATCACAGGTGTTAATGAGTGCTCCATTGCATTTCACAAAGAAGTATTCCTCCGGAACATCCTAGAGACAAGTTTGGTTTTTTTTTTTTTAATGCCTTTCATGAGACAAGTTCCTTACAGGAAGCAACCTAGTTTATCTTTTTATTACACGCAGATAGTGCATGCTCAATTAATGTTTGTGGAATTGAAAATATACACTACTAAAATAAAAAAGTCACTTCATATGATGCATTCTGGGTATAACTTTTCCTAACATTACCCAGTCATGATATATAGAAGAAATTTCAGTCATTTTGATGAAAATAAAATCTGCTTCTTTGTTCTTCTCTAATGTGAGGATTGAGGACGCTAAGTTTGAGAACTTGCCACCATGCGCTTATATTGGCAGTGCTGTATAAAGAGCTCAGTAAGATTTCATAGCTGTGTTCATGTCAACGTGTGGCAGTGTCTTGCTGAGTGGCGTTCATTATCATAGTTACGTGTTTTTGTATGTTGTGGCAGGAGTATCAGAGCTTGAATTAGAACAATGAATGCACACTATATTTGTTAAACTTGGCAAGTGTGGAAGTGAAATCAGCAACATGTTAGTCCAAGTTTATAGGAATAATGCCAAGAAGACAAGAGCAGTGTTTAAATGGATTAATAGTTTTTCTGAGGGGAGAAAATGGGTCACTGATGAAGAGGTCAGGATGGCCAGTAACGAACAGAACAGATGAAAACATTGCAAAAATTCATCAAACTGTGTGTTAAATTGTCAGCTAACTGTATTTTTTTTTTTTTTTTTTGAGACAGAGTCTCACTATGTCACCCTTGGTGGAGTGTCGCAGTGTCATAGCTCACAGCAACCTCTAACTCGTGGGCTTAAGCAATTCTCTTGCCTCAGCCTCCCAAGTAGCTGGGACTACAGGCACCTGCCACAACGCCCAGCTATTTTGTGTTGCAGTTGTCATTGTTGTTTAGCTGCCTTAGGCCAGGTTCAAACCTGCCAGCCTTAGTGTATGTGACTGGTGCTGTAACCACTGTGCTACGGGCACCAAGCCAGCTGACTATTTTTAAAAGCAAAGGTTTGGCCAGGTGTGATGGCTCACACTTATAATCCTAGCATTGTGGGAGGCCGAAGAGAGAGGACTGCCTGAGGTCAGAAGTGTAAGTGTGAATCTGAGTTATTCTTATTCTAGTATCTCATCAAATGCTCATTATAAAAATTGTGTTTCTATTCATATTTGCTACAGTCATTTTTCTTTTTGTTGCCCTTGGTAGAGCGTCATGGTGTCACAGCTCACAGCAACCTCGAATTCTTGGGCTTAAAGTTATTCTCTTGCCTCAGCCTCCCAAGTAGCTGGGACTACAGGCACCCACCACAATGCTAGCTATTTGGGTTTTTTGGATGAGGGGGGGTTGTAATTGTCATTGTTGTTCGGCAGGCCCAGGCTGGATTTGAACCCGCCAGCTCCAGTGTATGTGGCTGGCATCCTAGGCGCGGGCTACAGGCACCGAGCCAGTCATATTTCTTTTTGAGACAGAATCTTACTCTGTTGCCCAGGCTAGAGTGCTGTGGTGTCAGCCTAGCTCACAACAATCTCAAACTCCTGTATTCAAGCAATCTTCCTGCCTCAGCCTCCCGAGTATCTGGAACTAAAGGTGCCCACCAAGACAGCCGGCTAATTTTTCTATTTTTGGTAAAGATGGGGTCTTGCTCTTGCTCAAGCTGGTCTCAAACTCCCAAGCTCAAGTGATCTTCCCACTTCAGTTTCCTGTAGTGGTAGGATTACAGGCATGAGCCACTGCACCCAGCCTATGATCATGTTTCCTAAGTACCTAAATCCATTCAATCATATTTCTTGGTTCCTATTTAAAAATTACTTCCAACATTCCTCATAGTTAAGATCCTTTTTCTCGCTGGGCCACCCATAGCTCAGTGGTTAGGGTGCTGGCCACATGCACCAGGCCTGGTGAATTCGACCCGGCCCAGGCCTGCTAAAGCAACAGCAAAAAAAAATAGCCAGGTGTTGTGCCGGGTACCTGTAGTCCCTGTAGTCCCACCTACTTGGGAGGCTGGGGCAAGAGAATCACTTGTGCCCAAGAGTTTGAGGTTGCTGTGAGCTATGATGCCACAGCACTCTTACAAGGGTGACAAAGTGAGACTCTGTCTCAATTAAAAAAAAAAAAAATCCTATTTTTCCTGATCTCTTTGGATCAATTCTGAGTTTCCAAATTGTACTAATGAGATAAGAGTTATTTTCAAAGATAGTTTTGGAAAATTTTCATTCAGATAGTCAAAGTGCTGCTGACAATTTTCAGAACAGAGCGGGAAGAAAAATGAGGAAGGTGAAAAACCACATTATTTGCAAATACACATGGAATTAGCCCAAGTCTTTTAAAAATATGGTTTACATTGCAGTGTTAACATGTTAGGCTTACAAATAGCAAGCAGAGGTAATAGCTGAGGAAAACAAGGATAGGGCGTGTTTATAAAGAAAAACAGAACTCTATCCTGGCTGAATATGACAGCGACCAGACACACAAAAAAGTTCTAGGCCAACTGGCAAAATTAAAATTAGTTTCAAAGAGGCCACTGAATTCTTTAGACAACTGAACAGATTTAACATCTCACAGTTGGTAAAATTATGGGGATTTTAGTTGGGAATTAGGTATGAATAAAAGGAACACAAGTAACTTTCAAAGTCCCTGATTGGTTTTCAAAAATATGCACAGATAATGATATCATAAAATAATTAGTGAAAGCATCTGAATAACAGGCACTAAGAACCCACGCCCTCAACAGAACACATGTGAGTGCTTAACCCCAAATCCATTTTCCCTCCCCAACCGTTCTTTCCCCTTGGATTTGAACATGACATACTTCTTCAGGTTGGAACTAATAGGGCTGAGCGATCGATGTCTGGACAAAATGCACGTCACAAAACCATAGTAAGAAAGTAAAGACTTAAGCCTTAAAGGTCATCAGGTCCAACTGTCTATTTACGAATAAAGAAACACAAACAAACAAACAAACAAACAAACAGAAACAAAATGTTTGTTAACTGAGGGTTGGACTAAAAGCCTGCAACCGGAGTGGGTGTTTTTCTCCTTCTGTGGTGGGACAGAACCAATACCACTACGACGAAACAAAGCTAAGGAAGCCCTAAGAATCAGTACGAAACGCCTTAAAAAGGTCAGCCTGTTCAGGGGAACTGTCAGCCTCAAGAACGAAAACCCCAGGGAATAGACGTACTTTGGAGAGAACCACTTTGCACCCAGCCCTGCCCCTTGTCCCCCTTCCTGACAGGAACCACGACCCTTACCTGATCTTGGCAGTATCGGAAGATAAAATCCTGGACGGAGCACCTAGCCGAGGCACACCGCACCGCTTTGCAGCCGAAGCCCGGGCCGCGGATCCAGACCAGAGCCTCAGCCTCCGCCATTTCACCTCAAGCTAGACACTCACTGAAACACTAAGCGCCACAACTAGTCCGACGCATCTTGATGACGCCAACAGTGTCGTCCAGCGCCCCGCCCCTCACACTCCCGTTTGCCCCTCCCCTCCCCAGGGGCCGGTCACGTGAGCAAGACCCCGTGGAGCCGCTGGCGGAGGGGGAGGGGTACCGGAAAGGCCTGGCTGAGGCCGATAAGACTGCACGTCACCAGGGCGAGGCGTTGCTAGGAGAAGTTGCTAGGGCGGGGCTCGAGGGACTAGCTATAAATGGCTGGTGCCGGTTTAGACTTCTGAGCTTTCTGGCTTTAAGCGATAAGGCCCTACCTGAAGACCGCCCAATGCCGCAGGCTTTGGCCCTTTTCCCTGACATCCGTGTAGTTTATTTTTGGGTCGCAGAGAAACGTGGCCCGAGAAGGCCCCGCTTCGGGGGGTGTAAAGAGTGGAGCGTCAGTCCGGAAGCGGCTTTTCGGGGCGGGGTCGCTTCCTTCCCCCAGGTAGGCCCCTGAACCCGAGGGTCGAGGGAAAACGACGCGGCCTGCAGACTTATGTTCCTCCAGATGTATAGCGGGTTCTCTTCCTCTCCCTAAACAGTCATCCTGGTTTCTGCCAGCCACGCTCGGTTTATTCTTATTTCCGCCTGCGTTCGTTCTGCGTTATCTCCACTTCAGCTCTGTTTTCAAAATATTTCGCAGCTCGTGGGCCCTTGCGAAAGGCAGTGGCAGGAGTGACGATTATAGCCAGGAGGCTTCAAAAACCGTACCGTAACTTTTATTCTCCATGGAAACGCACTCGGCAGATTTACATGACAACTTCCAGGCTTGGGGGATCTAAAGGAGTCCCTTAATATTTAATGTTGAAAAGCGTGAAGCTAGGAGGGTTATCAGGAGGTATCTGTGCCTCCTAAACACAAATGTATTGGCCCACAGAATCGCATTCTCTGCCTGGCAATTGAACTTCTGGCTGAGATGAAAGCAACAAAAAATCAGAAATCGTTTAAGGCTGGCAGTATAAGCAAAAATAGAATTTCAAGCCTGTAAAGTTAGAGAGTCTGTTTATTTCACATGGGGGAAAGTGTGAGAAAGGACCTTCATGGGGATTCCAGTAGATAAAGAAAAATTACAAAAAATATTAATAAAGATATATCATGCCTGGAAAGCAGTATCTTGCAAAGGTAGTGTCATGGTGACCCCAGGATGCAAAGGTGTCTCACCAGGGATGTGTAAGCAGCCCAAACTCAAGAAACCTAGAGGCCCTCTTTTACCACCACATCTCTATTTTCGGAGTTCCTGAAAAAGTCATCTGGAGACCTGAGACTTGAGCCTGTTATTCGTTTATTTTTATTTACTCATTGTCGTAACCAGTAAAATGGCATAATGTCATAGCTCACAGCAACCTCAGACTCCAGGGCTCAAGTGATTCTCTTGCCTCAGCCTTCTGAGTAGCTGGGATTACAGGGCACCTGCCAGAATGCCCCACAGTTTTTAGAGGCCGGGTCTCACTCCGGCTCAGGGTGGTCTGGAACTCGTGAGCTCAGGCAGTCCATCCACCTAGGCCTCTCAGAGTGCTGGGATTACAGGAGTGAATCACCATGCCTGGCCTTATTTATTTATTTATGTATTTATTTATGTATTTATGTATGTTTGAAAGTCTTGTTTGTTGCGCTTGGTATATTGCCAAGGCATAGCACTGCTATGCTAAATCATAGCTCACAGCAACCTCAAACTCTTGGGCTCAAACTATCCTCTTGCCTCAGCCTCCCCAGTAGCTGAGACTGTAGGTGTGCATCACAACACCAGCTAGTTTTTCTATTTTAGTAGAGACTGGGTCTTGCTCTTGTTCAGACTGCTCTCAACTCCTGAGAGCAAGCAATCCTTCTGCCTTTGTCTCCCAGAGTGCTAGGATTATAGGGGTGAGCCACCATGCCTGGCCGCCTTCTTTGTTTATTCATGATTTTTTTCTTTCTGGGGATCAAAAATGACTATTTCAAAACTCTGGTGTCTTCCTCCACTATGACTAACTATAAAAAGATCAGTTTAGATTTACAGGATATTTTTGTGTCAGGTTAATGCTTTGTATTCAGTAAGATTAATTGGTACTTCTTTTTTTTTTTGAGACAAAGTCTCAAGCAGTAGCTGTGGGTAGAGTGCATTGGCATCACAGCTCACAGCATCTCCAACTCTTGGGCTTAGGCAATTCTCTTGCCTCAGCCTCCAGAGTAGTTGCTGGGACTATAGGCGCCTGCCACAATGCCTGGCTATTTTTTTGTTGCAGTTTGACCTGGGCTGGGTTCATACCTGCCACCCTTGGTATATGGGGCCAGCACCCTACTCACTGAGCCACAGGCACCACCCTAATTGGTACTTTTTAATAACGAAAGTCTACTTCATTAATTACTAACATTATATCTAATCCTCTCAAATCCTAAAGTTGGAGTGGAATTATTCACTTTTTATCCCTCTGTTGCATTTAAATTCCTATTTCCTATAAACTTCCCAAATATTGGCCAGGTGTGGTAGCTCACACCTGTAATCCTACCACCCTGGGAAACTGAGGCAGAAGGATCACTTGAGCTCAGGAGTTGAAGACCAGCCTCAGCAAAAGCAAGACCCCATATCCACTAAAAATAGAAAAACTAGCTGGGTGTTGTGGCAGGTGCCTATAGTCCCAGCTACTAGGGAGGCTGAGGCAAAAAATCGCTTGAACCCAGGAGTTTGAGGTTGCAGTAAGCTGTGATGACACCACAACACTCTACCCAGGGCAAAAGAGTGAGAGACTCTGTCAAAAAAAAACAAAAAAAACCAAAAAACCCAGAAACAGATAAAACACACACACACACAGAGCACAAAAAAAATCTAGAAAGACAGCTGACCAGCTGGTACAGTTATGACATTTAAATGGTGAGTGGGAGGAAGACCAGTTCCTCTATTGTCAAAATAATGTAGTCCTGTACCCCTGCTTCTAGGACCATATTTGGCCTACATTCCAACAAACCACACTGGCTTTGTTCTGTCTGTGTTCCCCAAAAGAATGCTCTAGCCATACATTTGCTTTTTGAGGACTGCTTCAGCCACCATGAGAGGGACACTGTGAGAGCATTCTGAGGCAATGTGGAATAACTGTTCGCTGCCAGGAAATGACAGAACCAGACTGAGAGTGTTTGTGTGGCAACCCATGATAGAGGCTCAAATGAGCCAAATGTCATGCTGGTCTGCAAGAACAGTAGAGCTGTATACTGGCAATTTTCATAAACAACAGCAAGCTCCTAAACTAGTGAATCTGTATCCATGTTTAACACACAAGTCACAATTCTGTGTGTTCAACCATGTTCATGCTCAGAGGAGAGAAAAGGTGGTAAGGTGGTTATTAATACCTTCATAATGACAAAAGACAATGGGACAGGCTGACTCCTCCTGTGCCACAAATGCAAAACTGCCATAAACTCCAAAATTGGAAAGTGTTGCCTTATAGATAGATGGCTCCAGCCCCAGGGACAATGAGGTCAGCTCCTAGGATGGAAAAACAGCTTTTAGGTAAGAGCTGTGTAGTCTACCCTGAGTGGCAGATGGTGTTGACTGGAGCCTAAATCAAGCTCTAAGATGCCAGGGAAGACACAGTTCCACCTCCTCCATTTACTGGATAGAAGAAAACAGGAAAAAGGTGAGGTGGAGTTGAGAGGTAGAGAAGGCTGGCAATTAGGATCATGAGAGAGCAGAAAAGAAGACTAGGGTGGAGGTGCAGAGCAGATATGCAAAAGCTAGACCCTCAGTCAGTGCCGAAAGTAGAAGACCACCTCTTGCAGGCTCAGCAGACAAAAAGAACTTTCCCCACGGTGGACTTCCACCAATAAAATCTATCACTCCGAATTGCCTAGATACCACTTTGTATTATCATGACAAAGCCTATTTACAAGACTTTATTATCTTTTTTTTTTTTTTTTTGAAACAAGGTCTCACTCTGTTGCCCAGGCTAGAGTGCTGTGGTGTCATCACTGCTCACTGCAACCTCCAACTCCTAGGCTCAGGCAGTCTTCCTGCCTCAGTCTCCTGAGTAGCTGGGACTACAGGCATGTGATACCACACCCAGCTAAATTTTTTTTTTTTAGAGATGAGGTCTTACTATGTTGCCCAGGCTGGTTTGAACTCCTGGCCTCAAGGATTGTAAGTGTGAGTCACCTAACCTGGCCTGATTATCATTATCCTTACCATCACTACCAAATAATGTTGTTTCATTAAAAATTGTAATTTCTAGGCTGGGAGTGGTGGCGCATGCCTGTAGTCCTAGCATTCTGGGAGGCCGAGGTGGGTAGATCGCCTGAGCTCAGGATTTGGAGACCAGCCTGAGCAAGAGCAAGACCCTGCCTCTAAAAGTAGCCAGGCATTGTGGTAGGCGCCTGTAGTCCCAGCTACTTGGGAAGCTGAGGCCAGAGAGTTGCTTGAGCCCAAGAGTTTGAGGTTACTGTGAGATATGATGCCATGATCCTCTACTGAGGGCAACAAACAGAAACTCTGTTAAAAAAAAAAAAAAAAAAGGTGGTGCCTGTGATTCAGTGGGTAGGGCGCCAGCCCCATATACCAAGGGTGGCGGGTTCAAACCCAGCCCCAGCCAAACTGCAACAAAAAAATAGCCAGGCATTGTGGCGGGCACCTGTGGTCCCAGGTGCTGGGGAAGCTGAGGTAGGAGAATCGCCTAGGCCCAAGAGCTGGAGGTTGCTGTGAGCTGTGACGTGACAGCACTCTACCGAGAGTATAATTTCTTTCTTTTTTTGCAGATGTAAAGAAGGATGAAAATATTGTAATTTCCGTCATGTTCTTTGCTGTATGGGAACTGTAACGTAAAACTACCATAGTGCCTATGCTGAATTTGACTTTTCTCTAGTCAATAAAAATCCATGATCCTGTTTGAATTCTGCATAGCCAAGTCTTTTTTCTTTTAATTTATTTATTAAGCCTTTTTTTTTTTTTTTTTTCTTTTGAGACAGAATCTCACTTTGTTCCCCTCAGTAGAGTGCCATGGTGTCATAGCTCTCAGCAACCTCAAACTCTTGGGCTCATGCAATTCTCTTGCCTCAGCCACCCAGGTAACTAGGACTATAGGCGCCCACCACAACACCTGGCTATTTTTAGAGATGGGGTTTTGCTCTTGCTCAAGCTGGTCTCCAACTCCTGAGCTCAGGAAATCTACTCACCTCAGCCTCCCAGAGTGCTAGGATTATAGGCATGAGCCACTGCACCCAGCTTTTTAATTTATTTTTTTATTTTTTTGAGACAGAGTCTCACTTTCTTGCCCCTGGTAGAGTGCCATGGCATCAGTGCTCACAGCAACCTCTAACTCAGGGGTCCTCAAACTGCGGCCCGCGGGCCACATGAGGCGGTGTGATTGTATTTGTTCCCGTTTTGTTTTTTTACTTCAAAATAAGATACGTGTAGTGTGCATAGGAATTTGTTCATAGTTTTTGTTTTTTTTTAACTATAGTCTGGCCCTCCAACAGTCTGAGGAACAGTGAATTTGTCCCCTGTTTAAAAAGTTTGAGGACGCCTGCACTAACTGTTGGCCTCAAGTGATCCTCTTGCCTCAGCCTCTCAAGTAGCTGGGACTACAGGCACCCATCAAAATGCCTGGCTATTTTGAGATGGGAGTCTTGCTCTTGCTCAGGCTGGTCTTGAACTCATGACCTCAAGAGATCCACCCCTCCCCCAGCCCCCTCCCCGGCCTCCTAGAGTGCTGGGATTACAGGTGTGAGCCACAGCACCTGGCCTATAGCCAAGCGTTTTAGAAGGGGATTTTCTTGGGTGGCCCCTGTGGCTCAGCGGGTAGGGCACCGGCCCCATATGCTGAAGGTGGTGGGTTCAAACCCAGCCCCGGCCAAAGTACAACAAAAAAATAGCCAGGTGTTGTGGCGGGCACCTGTAGTCCCAGCTACTTGGGAGGCTAAGGCAAGAGAATTGCCTAAGCCCAGGAGTTGGAGGTTGCTGAGAGCTGTGTGATGCCACGGCCCTCTACCGAGGGCAATAAAGTGAGATTCTGTCTCTACAAAAAAAAAATAAAATGAAAGGGGATTTTCTTACTGGAGAAGTGGTAGGTTCTTGGGCTTTTTTCCTTTAACTGACTAACATTGGTGTGTGTCTGTTGTAGTAGTCAGGGTTTTCCAGAGAAACAGAATCAATAGAATGAATAGATGGGTGGATGGATTGATAGATAGATAACAAGGAATCAGCTCACATGATTATGGAGCTGACAAGTCTCAAGATCTGCAGGATGAATTGGCAAGCCAGAGACCCTGAAAGAGTCTGTGTTTCAGTTAAGTACTAAAGCCCAGAGGCAGGGAAAAGCTGATATCCTAGTTCAAAAGTAGCTGGGCAGGAGCAGTTCTTCTTTACTGGAGAGAGGGTCAGCCTTTTGTTCTAATCAGTCCTTTAATTTTGTTCTAATCAGTCTTTTACATAAGGCCTACCCACATTAGGGAAGGCAGTTTGCTTTATTCAGTCTACTGATTTATTCTTTTTTTTTTTTTTTTTATTGTTGGGGATTCATTGAGAGATTTATTCTTTTTTTTTTTTTTTTTTAGAAGATGGGGCTCTCACTCTGTTGCCCAGGCAGTAGTATAGTGGCATGATCATGGCTCACTGCAGTGTTGAACTCCTGGGCTCAAGTGATCCTCCTGCCTCAGCCTCCCAAGTAGCAAGGACTACTGGTCTACACCACCAATGAAATCTACTGATTTAAATGTTAACCTTAGTGCCAGACAAGGTAGCTCAAGCCTGTAATCCTAGCACTTTGGGAGGATTGCTTGTGCCCAGGAGTTGGAAACAAGCGTAGGCAATAGCAAGACCCCATTTCTACAACAAAACAACCACAAAAATTAGTGGCATTTTCCTATAGTTCCAGCTAGTCAGGAGGCTGAGGCAAGAGGATCACTTGAGCCCAGCAGTTGAGGTTGCTGTGAGCTATGACCCTGCTGTTTCACTCTAGTCTGGGTAACAGAGTAAGACCCTGTCTCAATTAAAAAAAAAAAAGTTAACCTCATTAAAAAGCATCCTCATAGATATATCCAGAATAATGTTTAACCAAATATCTGGGCACTCTGTGGCCCAGTCAAACTGACACATAAAATTAACCATCACATTCACTAACTGGAGTATTTTAATTTTTATTTTTATTTATTTATTTATTTATTTATTTATTTATTGCCGTTTTTGGCCAGGGCTGGGTTTGAAACCGCCACCTCCAGCATATAGGGCGAGCACCCTACTCCTTTGAGCCACAGGTGCCGCCCAACTAACAGAGTATTTTTGATAAAGAAATAACCTTCACTATGTTACTTAAATTTAGTTGTGGCAACTGAAGAGGAAATGTTATTTAGCAAATAGAGACTGACTAGAAGTCAGAGGTTTCTTGCTCCCCACAGGCTTTGCTGTGTGAATTCAGGAAACTCATCTGACTCTTTTACATTTGTTTCTGAAAGGCTGAAGAGCTATGACTGCCATGTTAGAATTTACCTTCCTACCACGGGGTGTGATCAAAGTTCCAAACTCTGGATTCTCTGAGATTTCTAAAGTAAAAGGTATTCATCATTGAATATATTAACAAAATGTATTTTAGTAATTTCCCTGTCTGCCCAACTTACCTATTTGGAACGCTTTCTTTTCTTTTCTTTTCTTTTCTTTTCTTTTCTTTTCTTTTCTTTTCTTTTCTTTTCTTTCTTTCTTTCCATGGGTAGAGTGCTGTGGCATCATAGCTCACAGCAACCTCAAACTGTTGGGCTGCATTGATTCACTTGCCTCAGCCTCCTGAATAGCTGGGACTGCAGGTGCTTGCCCCAACGCTGGGCTAGTTTTTCTATTTTTAGTAGAGATGAGGTCTCACTGTGCCTCAAGATGGTCTTTAACTCTTGAGCTCAAGGGATCCATCCACTTCAGCCTCCAAGAGGGCTAGTATTACAGGTGTGAACCACTGTGCCCAATCCACAGAACACAATTTGTTTTTGTTTTTGTTTTTGTTTTTTTGAGACAGAGTTTCACTTTGTCACTCTGGGTAGAGTGACTTGGTGTCACAGCTCAAAGCAACCTCAAACTCCTAGACTCAAGCAATTCACTTGCCTCAATATCCCAAGTAGCTGAGACTATAGGCACCCACCACAATGCCAGGCTATTTGTTAGAGAGTAGGTCTTAGTTCTTGCTCAGGCTGATCTTGAACTCATGAGCTCAATCAATCCACCCACCTTGGCTTCCAAGAGTGCTAGGATTATAGGCATGAGCCACTGCACCCAGCCCATGAAACCATTTTGTAAAAATAAAGTAGATAGGGAGGCACCTGTGGCTCAGTGAGTAGGGCACTGGCCCCATATACCCCGGGTGGTGAGTTCAAACCCGGCCCCAGCCAAATTGCAACAAAAAAATAGCCGGGCATTGTGGTGGGTGCCTGTAGTCCCAGCTACTCGTGGGAGGCTGAGATGAGAGAATCACCTAAGCCCAGGAGTTGGAAGTTGCTGTGAGCAACACCACAGCACTACCAAGGGCAGCAAAGTGAGACTCTGTCTCTACAAAAAAACAAATAAATAAATAGGGCACCAGCCACATAAACTGAGGCAGGCAGGTTCGAACCTGGCTCAGGCCTGCTAAACAACAATGACAACTACCAACAAAAAATAGTTGGGCATTGTGGTGGGCACCTGTAGTCCTGCTACTTGGGAGGCTGAGACAAGAGAGTTGCTTAAGCTCAAGAGTTTAAAAATTAAAAAAAATAAAGTGGATATATGCCCAAAGGCCTCTAAACAGCTAAAGTCTGTATAATTCTTGTAGAATTATAGATTCTTCTTGTCTTTTTTTTTGAGACAGAGTCTCACTCTGTTGCCCTTGGTAGAGTGCCGAGGCATCATAGCTCACAGCAACCTCAAACTCTTGGGCTCAATCAATTCTCTTTCCTGAGACTATAGGTGCCTGCCTCTCAACTATTTTTAGAGATGAGGTCTGGCTCTGGCTCAGGCTAGTATTGAACTCCTGAGCTCAGGCAATCCACCCACCGTGGCCTCCCAGAGTGCTAGGATTACAGGCATGAGCCACCGCCCCCAGCCTACTCTTCTTGTTTAAAAAAAGATTCTTATTAGCCGGGCATTGTGGCTGGCTCCTATAGTCCCAGCTACTCTGGAGGCTGAGGCAAGAGAATCATCTAAGCCCAGAAGTTAGAGGTTGCTGTGAGCTGTGATGCTACTGCACTCTATCGAGGGTGATAGTGTGAGACTCTGTCTCTACAAAAAAAAAAAAGATTCTTACAACTATGGAAAATTCTTACAGCCTATAGAAAATGAAAAGTAAATATGAGGTGAGGAGACAGAGGGGAGACCCAAATGGGATCTGTAAGGGGCTGGTGTGGAGATAAGGCGTGAGAGAGAACAGTTGCCCATCAGAAGTGATAGAAAAAGCAAAAGCAAATCAACTAACTCAGTGAAGGAATCCAGATCATGACCATTGGGGAAAATTTTGTATTGGGTCCAAAATATGACACATCACAATGGACCCTAAAAAGCTTACAGTATTCCAGCAGTGTGAAAGCATTGGTGATAATACTGAGAATTCAGAATCCTGATGAAAGGTTTACCATCTATGTTCAGTGTACCCAAGTTAAGATGGCAAGGCAGCATAATGCACCTTTTTTTTAATTAAAAAAAAATTTTTTTTTTTTTTTTGAGGCAAGATTTTGTTCTGTCACCCAGGCAAGAGTGCTGTAGTGTAATCATAGCTCCCTCCAACTTCAAATTCCTCAGCTCAAGTAATCTTCTTGCCTCAGCCTCCCAAGTACCTGGGACTGTAGGCATATGCCACCAACCCAGCTATTTATTTATTTCTTCCTTCCTTCCTTCCTTCCTTCCCTTCCTTCCCTTCCTTCCCCTCCTTCCCTCTTTCTTTCTTCTTTCTTTATTTTAGACAGAGTCTCACTATATCACCCTCGATAGAGTTCTGTGGTGTCACAGCTCACAGCAACCTCAAACTCTTGAGCTTAAGCAACTCTCTTGTCTCAGCCTCCCAAGTAGCAGGACTACAGGTGCCCACCACAATGCCCAACTATTTTTTGTTGGTAGTTGTCATTGTTGTTTAGCAGGCCTGAGCCAGGTTTGAACCTGCCTGCCTCAGTTTATGTGGCTGGTGCCCTAACTACTGAGCTATGAGCACCAAGCCAGCTAGTTTTAGAGATGGGTGTCTTGCTCTTGCTCAGGCTGGTCTTGAACGCCTCAGCTCAGGCAATCCACCTGCCTTGGCATCCCATAGTGCTGGGATTACAGACTTTGAGTCTTCCCACCTAGTCTGTTTTTTTATATTTAGTGGAGATGGGTCTTACTCTTGCTCAGGATTGTCTCAAACTCCTGAACTCAAGCAATTCACCCACTTTGCCCTCCCAGCATGCTAGGAGTACAGGCAATACCTGAGAAGGTATTTTCTTATATATATTCTTTTCAATAGGAGAAGATTAAAACAGAATGGCGTTCCACAAAGTTTGTTCCATGAAACACCAGGTTACCACAATGCGCTTTTAAAAAAGAATTCCATGTCCGGCTCAGCACCTGTGGCTCAAGTGGCTAAGGCACCAACCATATACAACTGAGCTGGTGGGTTCAAATCCAGCCTGGGCCCGCCAAACAACAATGACAACTACAACCAAAAAATAGCTGGGCATTGTGATGGGTGCCTGTAGTCCCAGCAACTTGGGAGGCAGAGGCAGGAGAATTTCTTGAGCCCAGGAGTTGGTGGTTGCTGTGAGCTGTGATACCATGGTCCTCTACCTGGGATGACAGTTTGAGGCTCTGTCTCAAAAAAAAAAAAAAAGAATTCCATGTTCAAGTAAATTTGGGAACCATGTTCAAGTAAATTTGGGAATATTCCTGTCTTAGTCTTCTTGGGTTGCTTTAAGAAAATACAGTAGGTTGTGTGGCAGTTGTGGTTCAAAGAAGTAGGGCGTCAGCCCCATATGCCGAAACTGCAAAAAAAGAAAATACCATAGGTGACTTGGCACCCATATCAGTAACACAGTGGTTACGGTGCCAGGCTGGCAGATTAGAACCCAGCCTGGGCCAGCTAAACAACAATGACAACTGCAACAAAAAAATAGCCAGGTGTTGTGGTGGATGCCTATAGTCCTAGCTACTTGGGAGGCTAAGGCAAGAGAATCATTGAGGCCCAAGAGCTGGAGGTTGCTGTGAGCTGTGATGCCACGGCACTCTACTAAGGACAACATAGTGAAACTCTGTTTCAAAAAAAAAAAAAGAAAGAAAGAAAGAAAAAAAATACCATGGGCAGCTTCAATCCCATCACCAAAGGGTACATTCAGATGTTTGAGACTCCCGTCCAGAAGGAGAGTTAAAGGACAGAAATTTAGCAAGTAACCTGTGGATTAGAGCTGCACCAAGAGAGATTGAAGAACTCACATCAACCCCGCTGAGGCGAGCTGCAACCTCAAGGATATAAACAAAAAGTACAAAATCCATCACCAAGTGGATAGGAGTCCCCTTCCCCATGAGAACAGCTTGGGGTGCCCCACAAACAGATGAGCAGAGTTCAAAGGTCCTCCCACTACACTCCACTGGAGAGACCCTCTAAAAACTGGACCTACCTCCCCTACTAGGGTGCCATGGCATTCTCCCGCCAGGCATAAAACTGTATATATTCTCTACCTGCAGTTCTGAGGTTCCAGCACTCCCCTCCACTCTCACTCTGAGGTCTGAAGGCCTGTCCCCCAGGTGTCCAGATTCTTGGGTGATTTTTCGAGTGGCGTGGACAGGGCCTAGACTGCAGCTGGTCAGTGCTGATTCTGTGGCACTGGAGTGAGGAGAGGATGGTCGGCGGAGAGGGAACCACACTGGAGTGGCGGAGCCCCGAGGCGCAGAGCAGCAGCCATTTTTGGCAACCATAGGGTTCACTCCTGAATATTCTGAAGCCACACCCCCTGTCTCCCTGGGCACCCAGAGGAGGCCGGGCATCTTCTCAGGTGACAACCACCACGGAACAGATCTGGGACGGAAACGCAGGCCCCATGAGTAAAGGGTTTGCCTGAGGTGGTACCGGCCTGGGTGGAGCACGGGGACTAGAAAATGCATGCTCAGAGCCAGGAAATTCCCAGGGTGGGGCTGACCCAGAAGACTGCTTTACTGAGCCTAAGAGGCACCCGGCCCACAGGGGATCGACAGCCTATAGACAAAGGAAGGCAGGAGGCTAGAACTGACAGCTAACCGAATACAAACCTGCAGGAACAAAGACAGGGGCTGAGGTGCAGGCTCTCGGAACTCAAAACAGCTTCTCATCTGCAGGGGAGTTTATCAGGTACAGAAACAAATTCCTGCAAAGTTGTTCTGTTTTGTTCTGTCAGTAACATCAATGGGGGGGGGGGGGGCCTGGAACTTAGTGAACATTCCCCCACCCACCAAAAAGCACCCCAGGTTGTAAGGCCTAACCTCCCCCTGCTTGATAGGCAGAGCACAGTGACCTGGCTGAGCAGATATAGATTTCCTTGTGATTCAGGCAGGTGCAAACCCCTGGAGTAACTGTTCACTAGAGGCAACTGGGTCACAGCCCTGCAGGGCTATCATTGACTGGGATGACACAGATGCAAGGTGGGGAAGGACGCATCAACCTTCCCAGACTAATCTATTTGCTGGGTAGGTCCTCCTGACTTCATGGAGCACCGGAGCAAGTCATATCTGAGTTGTCACCAGACCCTTGCGATCCAGTTGCCAGAGACCTTTTAAACTCTCCCTCCTGAGACAGGTGCTGACTGATACAATTTATTTGGACCTTTTGAACTGAGCCAATCACCCAAGTACTATTCAAGTTGTGCCGTGGGTGTGTTGTTGTAGGAAGGTTTGATTTTCCTTTTCTGATTGTTGCCTGTGGGGGGCGGGGTGACTTGCTGGTATTTCTCCACAGTTGAGACTTCAACTGAGAGTAACTATTTCACTAGGGTCAGACAGAGACCAGCTGAAAACAAGACAGAACCACTTAGCCCCACCATACCAAACAGGGCCCCAGTTTCTCAGGCCATAGCACTGTACGGGTCCTCGACAAAACTCCAGGGGAAAAATCAAATGGTGTAAAATAATCATGGGGTGGAATCACTGGAAAAATTCTGGTAACATGAATAACCAGAATAGATAAACTCCCCCAAGGAAAGATATGGCAGATGTAACGGAAGATCCCATTCATAAACAGCTGGCCAAGATATCAGAAATCAAATTCAGAATTTGGATTGCAAACAAGATTAATAAAATGGAGGAAATTTGGAATTAGAAATTTGAGGAGCAATTCAAAAGTCAGAATTAGAAATTTGAGGAGAAATTCAAAAGTTGTCTCAAGAATTTAACGAATTTAAAGACAAAACCACCAAAGATTTTGACACACTGAAGCAAGAATTTGCAGCCCTCAAAGATCTGAAAAATACAGTAGAATCCCTCAG
>CAUYPK010116472.1:0-10159 GCA_963574355.1 Loris lydekkerianus | reverse complement strand
CAGACAGACAGACAGACAGACAGAAAGAGAAATAAAGAAAGAAAGAAAGAAAGAAAGAAAGAAAGAAAGAAAGAAAGAAAGAAAGAAAGAAAGAAAGAAAGAAAGAAAGAAAGAAAGAAAAAGAGAAAAAGAAAGCGAGCGAGCAGGCATGGGTGGCACATGCTTCTAGTCTCAGCCTCTCAGGAGGCTGAGGCAGAGGATTGCTTGAGCTCAGGAGTTTTGAGGTTGCAGTGAGATATGATGCCACTACACTCTACTCGAGTAACAGAACAAGACTCTCTATGAAAAAAAAAAAGTACCTTATTGAAAACAAATAAAGGTCATCCTTGTTATCAAGCGGCAAAGAACTTGGCTGAGTTGTAAACCTGCCCTTGAGCATTATAGAAGGGAAAATTAAAGAGCAACGAACTAGGATATCCTGTGGGGAGAAATTTCTAAACTAAATATTGAAGGAATTGTGTGGCTACTTTTAACTCCATATAGTAAGACGCGAGAAGAGAAAAATAATTTAAAGATGGAATGTATAATTAAAATAGAAACAGAATGGAAGGATATGGAAAACCGCCAGCCTGGCCATACATGGGTCATTATGAAAACTCTGAGATATACGAAACTCAAGAAACATAAAATTCATGAGGACAGAAACAAAAGAAGCCCTCCCAGCAACAATAAGCCGAGCAAGCTGAAACTTGCATGAGTGAATCACAAGGGATGCTGTGGACTATATTTCTTACAAGTGAAATAATGAACCACAGCAGTCTATCTCAAAACTTTTACAGTGATCTATGTATGAAGCATAAAAAGTAAGTTCAGCCTTCTGTTGCTTACTCTCTCTCATTTGTGTTCTTTCCTTTCCTCCACCTTCCATCATGGGATGATGCAGCAAGGCGGCTCTGACCAGACGTGGACCCTGTTGACCTTGGGCTTCCCAGCCTCCCAAACTATGAGAAATAAACCTGCTCTTTATACATTAACCAGTCTCAGGTATTCTGTTACAGGAGCACAACATCAACTAAGATAGTGGTCCCCAATCTTTTTGGCACCAGGGACCAGTTTCAAGAAAGACAAATTTTCCATGAACCAGGGTAGGATGAACCAGGGTAGGAGGTATGGTTTCAAGATGATTAAAGCATACTACATCTCCACCTCAGATCATCAGGCATAAGATTCTCATAAGGCACCTGTAGTTTATAGAAGGGTTTGTGCTCTTACAAGAATCTAATGCTGTTGCTGTTCTGACAGGAGGCAGAGGTTAGGTAGCAATGTGAGAGAGCAGTTGTAAATACAGATGAAGCTTAGGTCACTTGCCTGCCCCTCACTTCCTGATGTGTGTCCTGATTCCTAATAGGCCATGGACTGGAACCAGTCTATAACCTGGGATGGGGAACCACAGGACTAACCAACTCTCCTCTTAAAATATAACATAAAAAGCAGTTCATCAACCACAATCTTTATGTTCCTTCCCAGAACATAATTAACTCAGTAATTCTCAGCTAAGGATGAGAACTTTTCTGTACTATCAAATATGCTACCACTTTTTCCCCATGGTGAAAGCCGATGGTGGCACCATTCAAGGTCAGCACCCTAAAACTGAAGGTACACAAGTAAAGGAGTAATGAGTGAAATTGCCATTTGGCTGGATTGTCCCACTACCTCCTCCCACACACATACCCTGACCTTTAGCCCAATCTAGATGAACTTCTGAAGTTGAATAACTGAAAGAATTTGATGTATCTTCATCAGATGCAATAAATAAATTTGTGGATCTATTATATTTGATGTATATCCCACTGCAATCCTCCCCTCTAACAGGTTTCTAAAGGTCCAAGGTATTTATGGCAACACCCATCTCCCAAGGACACAAAGAAATACAAAGTATACCTGGGAAATACTGAACATCTGAAGATGCTGTTTAATTTGAAATGTTCTCACACCAAATCAGGAAAGGGACTATACCCTTAGAGTCATGGTTCTAATTTTCCTGATGTAAGAACACATTAACTTGATCTATCATATACATCATGACCCAAGAACTTAGACTGTAACACAAATGAGGTAGACGAGATCAACTAATTTATCCTATTTCACATGTAACTCCTAATCCTCGGTAGAGTGTCATGGTGTCATAGTTCACGGCAGTCTCAAACTCTTGGGCACAAGTAATCCTCTTGCTTTTTCCTCCCAAATAGCTGGGAATACAGGCATGTGCCTGTCTTAATTTTTCTATTTTTAGTAGAGGCCTAGCTCTTCCTCAGGCTGGTCTCAAACTTCTGAGCTTGGCTTCCCAGAGTGCTAAGATTGCAGGTGTGAACCACCGTGCCTGGCCATTCCCCACATTTATTGAGGTGTAAATTCATTGTAGGTAGGCCCTGGGATACAGTGTTGAAGTTTTGTCAAGGTCCCTGCCCACACTGAGCTCACTTAGCAGAGGCACATATTAGGTCATTACTGAGAATACTGATGGTGATCCAGGCAGGGTAAACTAAATTGTGTGGGAAGGCCCACAAGGGAGGTGCCTTGTGCCAACCCCTGCATGACAAGAAGCTAGCCATGCAAAATTGTGAGAAAGGAGCCTTTAAAGCTGAACAGGAACAGGGTCTTCAAGATCGTGAGGAAGGAGTAAGTTTAGGGCTAGTGTGCAGTGAAAAAGGAGAAAAGTTACAAGGGTAAAGGTGTGGATATAGGCAGGAGCCAGATCACATGTAGCTTCATAGTTCATGGTAAGAAATTGAATTTAATTGTCATTGGGACATTGTAAAAGATTTAAAGGTGACTCACACTTGGTGTTTTTTGTTGTTTTTTTTTTAACGTTTTAATGTCATGAATATAGTTCCTTATAACCCTTAACGGCTTTCAGTTATAGTATGTTTTGAATGGCAAGAAAAGGAAATAAGTTGTCTGATATTACTCAGATTCAAAAGTAGCCTTTTTTTTTTTTTTTGCACAGTTGCCTTAAGAATCAGTGTACTTTCTCAAGTAAGAGTATCTTCAGTTGGCTTTTACCCATTCTGACAAGCAGTAATTAAAGGGAAATGAACAATAATTGCTACCATTTTATTGGATGCCGGACAGACCCTATGCTTTATTGCATTTAATCTTGGCAGAAATTTTACATTGTACTTCTCATTGGTTTTTTGAAGAAACAGGCTAAGACAGTGTAAGAAATCTTGGAAAAGTCTTACAGCTGAGTCAGGCTATGAATCAGTGGGGTCCCTGTTGTGTAGTGGCATGAGGCTTCCTTTTGGCTTCACTTTGTATATGGGGCTCTGTGTATCTTTGGATGCTAGTGAAGCCTCAATAAGGTTGAAGGAATTATCTTAGGGAAATCCTGTTTTATTTTTGGGTATGCTCTTTCTATTTGCTGATAGGAACAACTTAAATAAGGTGGGGTTATTGGAGCTTTTATGTGTATTTATGGAATTCATGTAATCTAAGTGGAAGCTGGAAGTCCTGCTGGCATCTGGGCTAGTGGTTTTTCAGTGTGAGATTCTTTGATGTTACATAGGGTTGAACCTCAAATTAGAGGTATTTTTCAAAGTTCCGAGTGATAGCTTTGTCCTGTCTTTTCCCGCTAGGAAACAGGAATGCTGGTGGTCAAAAATAATACTATTTAAGATTGAACTTTCATTTTTCTTTTTCAATCATAAAGTGGAGTGCCTGTTACTAATAACACCTTCCTTGTGACACACCTCCAGCTGTCTGATACTCCTTTAACTTCTCAGAGATTTGCTTTTGTCAGTGGTCTAAGGTAATGAGCCCTGAATGACCAAGCCATGCTAACTAAAACTCAACTGAGACTGAAGATAGAGAATGCCCATTTATTGCCCTACAAGGAGAAGTCACACTGTCACTAGACTCCACCTTGGGTACAATCAGTGTGTTCTGTCTCTAGCCCAGCTTCAGGAGGAGCTGCACATAAAACTGTCTGGAGCTGCCAGAATAAGTCACAGTCATGAGGTCTCCATTCTGGGGGTTGGGGGGGTAGGGCTGCTTGAGAGTCACAAGGTTTCTTGTTTAGTAAGAAATCAGAATGAAGGGAATTAAATGAGTGGACTCTGTGACGGCCTTTGTTACCATGTTTGGTATGACTTCTCTGTGGAACTTGAATATCCTGGGCTAATGTTTCTCTTTCCTGGGCAGTGTTAAGGATAGGCATTGTTACTGTTTGCCTCTGTGACAGTTCTCTTCTGCATATTCTGTCCTTAATGGCTAAGTCTGGTCCTGCTGGTTGTCTCAGGTCTCAGTCTTCCTTCCCATTCAGGTGATGTTTATTTCAGCTGTGGCCTTTATAGCCTGCTTTTCTCATTTGTAACTCCCAGGGGCACTCTTTGTCCCTCATTGAAACGAGTTCCCAGGTATTTTCAGTGGGAAAGGTTAAAAGGTTTTCTGTATTTTAAAGGTGTTATTGATGCTCTAGGATTCAAATACTTTATAAGGGACTTGGCGGAGCCAAAGATTTAATTCAGTAACTTGTGTTGAGTATGAATGTAGAGTGTTTGAGGGAGTGGGGACACAGACTTGGAATGATAGTTTTTGTTTTCCAGGATCTTACCATGTAATGGACACACACAGTTGCAAGCATGACAGGCTGTGGTTAACAGGCACACGTGAGGTATAGTGATAGCAGAAGGGAGTGTACAAGGCACTTTACCTGCAAGGCCAGGGAAGACTTCCAAGGCAGTGCCTAGTGTAGACTTGCAAGGATGGTGGGGTTTGCCTGGTGATCAAGGGGAGAAGGACATTCTTAGCAGAGGGGCCAGATCTGCAGTCACAGACATAGGAAGAACTTTTTATCTGGGCATGTGAGCATTATAGCAATAGAAAGTGATCACCCCTTGCACCCACACCCTCACCCCCACAAGGTGGAGGCAAAGACATATCAAAGCAAAATATATTTTCTATTGCTAAGGGCACTTTCAAGATAACCAGTCCAACAGCATACCAGTATTCAGTGACAGAGTCCACATTTCCCCATGTTTGTGTCTACATTTCCATCTATAATTCACCTGTCCTCAAAGTGGCAAGTCTGTGATGATGGGACCACCTTGGCCTTTGTTTTGCTGATGTGCCTTACCTTTTTCAGTGCATGTCTTCTCCACAGTATCATGCCATGGTTTGGCTGGCTTTCCACCAGCCATCCTAGGGACTTTCTGGGTTTGTTGCTGAGGGGCAGGCTTGGTGGGTATTATAGTGGTTTTCTTTTGATTTTCAGAGGGTTCTGTGCAGTGTGTACAGACAGCTGCGTTGCCCAAATCTCTGCCCAGGCTTTGGGCCTGTTCATCCACTCCCTCTACCCAGAAAAATCTCCAGGGATGAAAGACATTACTAAGACAAAAAGGAGATTGAGAATTTGTCGCACAAAGGATTAGTTTTTGGCCAGCCTCAGAAACTTCCTTCATTTGTGTGATTCAGACACTGTTTTAGTTTTTAAATATTTATATTTGCTTGGCACCATGTGTCAGACTAATTTCCAGAGTCTTTTTTTGTTTGGGGTAGTTTTTAAGTAGCTATATTGGATTTATAGTTTCAAATGTTATCACTCATTTTTTGTCTTTCTTTTTTCTTTTTTCTTTCTTCTTTTTGGCTTAGGCAATTCTTTTGCCTCCAGCCTCCTAAGTAGCTGGGACTACAGGCGCCTGCCACAACACCTGGCTATTTTTTTATAGTTATTGTTGGCATTGTTGTCTGGCAGGCCCAGGATGGATTCCAATGGCCCGTTCCGGTGCATGTGGCTGGCGCCCCAGCCGCCAAGCCACAGGCGCCAAGCCGTGTTATCACCTATTTCTGTTAATAGTACTTTCTAGTTACCCTTAACGCTAGTTTTACACTGTATTAGTCATTGACAGTCAGTAGATAGGGTTACACCTACCACCAACAGATTACTTCTTTCCCTGGTGAAGAGTAATAAGATGGCTGATCTTGTGAAAGTGAAGGGTGCTAGACGACCAGCTCTCTTTGAGTCAGCAGCACACTCCTTATTTGAGGGCCACCTATGTGGCTTGTCTATAATTTCTGTATGGAATTTGTAAGCTACAGATGAAGCTTCCATAATGTTTATCATGAAGCATGTGAAACAGAGAATATAATGTAGGATAATATGAAACTTATTTTATCTATTTATTTTAAGACAGAGTCTCACTCTGTTGCCTAGGCTAGAGTGCAATGCCATCAGCTTAGCTCACAGTAACCTCAAATTCCTGGACTAAGGCAATCCTTCTGCCTCAGCCTCCAGAGTAGCTGGGACTACAGGTGTCTCCCAGAACACCCAGCTAATTTTTCTTTCTTTTTTATTTTTTTAGAGACACCCTCGGTAGAGTGCCCTGGCGTCACAGCTCACAGCAACCTCCAGCTCTTGGGCTTAAGTGATTCTCTTGCCTCAGCCGCTACAAGGCCCAGCTATTTTTTTGTTGCAGTTTGGCCAGGGCTGGGTTTGAACCTGCCACCCTTGGTATATGGGGCCAGCGCCCTACTCACTGAGCCACAGGCACCACCCATAATTTTTCTTTTTTTTTTATACAGATGAGGTATCTTGCTCCTGCTCAGGCTGGTCTGAAACACCTGAGCTCAAGTGATCCTCCCACCTCAACCTCCCAAAGTGCTGGGATTACAGGCATGAACTACCATGCCCAGCTGAACTTTACTTTTTTTTTTTTTTTTTTTTTGAGACAGTCTTACTATGTCACCCTCGGTAGAGTGCTGTGACCTGCTGTGAGTGCTGCTTTCACAGCAACCTCAAACTCCTGGGCTCAAGCGATTTTGTTGCCTCAGCCTCCCAAGCAGCTGGGACTGCAGGTGCCTGCCACAGTGCTTGCCTATTGTTTGGTTGTAGTTGTCATTGTTGTTTAGCAGGCCCAGGCCATGCTTCAACCTGCCAGCCTCTGTGTGTCTGGCACCCTACTCGCTGAGCGACAGGCGCTGAGCCCTGAAATTTACTGTAAAGGAAGTAGGATGGGCATGGTGGCTCACACCTGTAATCCCAGTATTCTAGGAGCCTGAGGCAGGTGGATCGCTTGATCTCAGGAGTTCCAGAACAGCCTAAGCAAGAGTGTGATTCCATATCTACTAAAAATAGAAAAATTAGCCAGGTGTTGTGGTGGGCTCATGTAATCCATCCTACTTGGGAGACTGAGGCAAGAGGATCGCTTGAGCCCAAGAGTTTGAGGTTGCTGTGAGCTAGGATGCCAGGACACTCTACCTAGCTAGGGCACAGAGTGAGACTCTGTCTCATAAAAAAAAAATAAGGAAAGAATAGAAACTTATTCAAGTATCGTATCTGCTGATAAGGAAATAAAAATAACATTAGTACATTTCAAAGTTGATAACTAATTGCCAAACTTGGGGCAAAGTTTTAGTTCCTTAAATCTATGAATTTTTTTTTTTTTTTTTTTTTTTTGGACAGAGTCTCACCATGTCACCCACTGCAGGGTGCAGTGGTGTCACAGCTCATAGCAACCTCAAACTCTTGGGTCTAAGCGATTCTCTTGCCTCAGCCTCCCAAATAGCTGGGGACCAAAGGTGCCCATTACAATGCCTAGCTATTTTTTTTTGTTGTTGTTGTTGCAGTTGTCATTATTTAGTTGGCCTGGGCCACCACCCTCAGTGTATGTGACTGGTGTCATAACCACTGTGCTACGAGCGCCAAGCCTAGTCCCTTAAATCTAGCAGATAGGTTGCTAGATAGCTGTTTTAGCTAGGGATAGACATAGGGTAGCCACTTGCTTTGAGGTGTTTTTTCTGGCCCCCAGTCCAACCCAGGTGCCTTTCTGTCCTTGTTCCTCCCCACCTGGCTATCAAGTCTCATGGTGGCTGCTGCTTTAGTATTTGTCCCTCTAGATCTGAGCTGCCACTTTGCAAGGTGGGGCTGCCAGGCAGGAGCTGTAGCCTTTGGTACAGGCACTCCAGGTGGCCTAGGAAGGGGCCTTGCTCTTCAAGCACCTAGATCTGCAAGTCCAATGTAGAACTGGCCATATGTGCCTCTTTCAAATTAATTACATTTAGGCTCAGCACCTATAGCTCAGCGGCTAGGGTGCCAGCCACATATAACAGCGCTGGTAGTTTTGAACCCAGCCTGGGCCTGCCAGACAATGACAACTACAATCAAAAAATGGCCAGGTGTTGTGGCGGGTGTCGGTAGTCCCAGCTACTTGGTAGGCTGGGGCAAGATAATAATTTAAGCCTGAGTTTGAGGTTTCTGTGAGCTGTGGCGCCACAGCACTCTACCAAGGGCGACATAAGGAGACTGCCTCACAAAAAAAAAAAAAAAATACTGTATATACTCGAGTATATAGGGTAATTACATTTAAATAAAATTTAAAACTTAGTTCCTGAGACCAGGTGCCTGCAGCTCACTGGCTAGGGTGCGGGCCACATACACTCAAGCTGCCGCGTACTAACCCGGACAGGGCCTACCAAACAACAATGGTAACTAAAACAACAACAACAAAAATAGCCAGGCATTGTGGCGGGCACCTGTAGTCCCAGCTACTTGGGAGGTTGAGGCAAGAGAATCATTTAAGCCCAAGAGTTTGAGGTTGCTGTGAGCTGTGATGCCATAGCACTCTACCAGGGGTGACATAGTAAAACTGTCTCCAAAAAAATGGTGGTGCCTGTGGCTCAAAGGAGTAGGGCACTGGCCCCATATGCTGGAGATGGCAGGTTCGAACCAGCCCTGGCCAAAAACTGCAAAAAAAAGTGTTAATTTTATAATTGTTACTTGAAATCTCATAAATGAAGTTTCATAATACACTTTTTTTCTTTTTCCATCCTATCAGGTATTATGATATTAGTTGGCTGGACATGAAGCTGCCTGTAAATCTTTAATTCTTACCTTAAAAATGGAAAACCTGGTGGGACCCTCTTTGGGAACTCTCGGCTGTTGCTGACGGCAGAAACCGAGCTCATCTGCAGTTCATGCACACTTTGGTGTTGACCCAGCCTGGGTTGTTCTGACCATGGACGGTGTAGCAACTGAGCAGGATGGCCTCTTGGAGGATGAACCCAGCAGTGGTACTTCAGCACTCCCTAAGGCACCCCTAGAGCCCCAGAGCTCACTGGCACTGCCTAATATGTGGGATAAGTCCCAGTGTAAGTCATCAAGTTGCTCTGTGTGCTGCTAAGCAGGAGGACTGTGGTGTTGGGACATTCTGAGTGTGTTTTAGTAACTGGATGCATGTTTTTTTCTCAGTGCTACAAGTGTAAATCAAACACTGTAGGAATTAAGAATCACTTGGTCATTGTGTGTTTGTGGGACAGTAGCAGTGTTTTCCCTTAAAGCTTATATGGATCTTTGTTAACATGTTATTGTTCCCTGTCTAAATTTCTCCCTTTTTTGGTTGGTCACTTGCCAAGTTTTTTTTTTGTTTGTTTGTTTGTTTTAGACAGAGGCGAAAGCTGTTGCCTGGGGTAGAGTGCCATGGCATCACAGCTCACAGCAACCTCCAACTCTTGGGCTTAACTGATTCTCTTGTCTCAGCTTCCCAAGTAGCTGGGACTACAGGCACTTGCCACAACGCCCAGCTATTTTTTGGTTGTAGTCGTCATTGTTTGGTGGGTCTGGGCTGGATTCGAACCCACCAGCTCTCGTGTATGTGGCTGGCGCCCTAGCCGCTTGAGCTACAGGCGCCAAGACACTTGCCAAGTTTTAATAATTGGAGTTCAGAAACTGTCCAGTAGTTATCTAAGGATTATTGAGTCACAGTTTTGTTTTTTTTTTTTCCTGTTTTTTTATTGTTGAGACAGAGTCTTAACCCTATACCTCGAGCAGAGTACAGTGGCATTATAGCTCCCTGCAACCTCAGACTCAGCCTGTGGGTATCCTGTTGCCTCAGCCTCCCAAAGCCGCTGGGATTACAGGTGCTTGCCTAGGCACCCGGCTGGGTTTTTTATTTTTTGGATGAGGTAGTATCTTACTTTTGCTCAGACAAGTCATTGAGTTACATTTTAATATTATTGGCTGGGTTCTTTCATGACTCTTCCTGGTCAGGAGGTGTCAGCGCAGTGTGTATTGTGTACTTTATTTTTTTTTTTTTTTTGTAGAGACAGAGTCTCACTTTACCGCCCTCAGTGGAGTGCTGTGATGTCACAGGACGCACAGCAACCTCCAGCTCTTGGGCTTCCGCGATTCTCCTGCCTCAGCCTCCGGAGCAGCTGGGACTACAGG
>CAUYPK010116471.1:0-19818 GCA_963574355.1 Loris lydekkerianus | reverse complement strand
TCACTGCCAGGTACTGAATGCAGAGGCTCAATGGCATATATGTCTGCGAAGTGCATGCATTTCATTTATTAGCAAGCGTAAGCTGGATTAAGATAAAATTGTTGGTTTGGAAAGGTGTTAAAGCCTTAAGTGAACAAGTCTAGCTATGAATGAACTAGGTAGTCAACTTGCATACCTTTTTTATTTCCTCTGGTTAAAGGTTACCCATATTTCTCTGTTCAGAGACGTGAGAAGTATGATCACTTCAGTGTTAGTTTTCTTACTTTATTTTTTCCCCTAATCACTTTATTGCAAGCTAGACAACTATGGGTTCCACATAGGACGACTCTTTGTGAAAGTGGCTTTTTCCACTGGAGAAAGAGGGGATAGAAAAGTCAATTAGCATCAGTCTATTTCTTGTCCCACAGAACACCATTTTTGTAATAAAATAGATGAAAGAAGCTGCTGTGAGGAGCTTAGCTCTAAACGTGGGATCAGAGCCTTATATGGGAACTCCCATGAGTTAAGACTTTTCATTCTGTTTTATCAGAGTGCATATATGTCCTATTTCAGGAAAAATAAAACAGTCATTTACAAAAGAAAGTCAATCTGTATTCTAAGCATTTTAATAAAAAGTTAAAAAAAGAAAAAAAGAAAGAAAGAAAAATTAGGGCAGCGTCTGTGGCTCAAAGGAGTAAGGTGCCAGCCCCTTATGCTGTAGGTGGTGGGTTCAAACCCAGCCCCGGCCAAAAGCTGCAAAAAAAAAAAAAAAAAAAGAAAAAGAAAAGAAAAAGAAAAATTAGCCTCAGAAGGCTGAGACAAGAGGATGGCTTGAGCCCAGGAATTTGAGATTGTAGTGAGCTATGATGATGCCACTGCACTCCAGCCCTGGTAACAGAATAAAGCTCTGTTTCAAAAGAAAAAAAAAAAAAAAAAGGAAGAAAAATAAAAATTATAAAATACAAATAAACAAAAAGGAGGAAATGCTAATTACCCATAATCCCTGCTTTCAGGTTCCAACTTTGACTTTCCCCTGGCAGCCCTTTCTCTACATATGTTCCATGATTACAATTTACTATTAATGAAAGGGAAGAAATGGGTTAGGATGGAACAGAATAGAATGAGAACAGCTTGTGAAAGGCTTTCTGTGCAGGGGTGAATAGGAGCAGCTGGAGAGGCAGGAAGATAATCCCCTAAATGCCTCCTGAAGCTGATTACAGGGGCGTGGGGGGCTGGGCGGGGAGGGTCACTCAGACCCTCATCAAACATGAGCAACGCTGGGTAAACAGCCCGGACACCCCTCAGGTGCAAGGGTTGCTGTGGGGCCCTGCAGAGTCTTCAGTCTTTACAATTCCTCCCCTTAGTGAGTCTAAGCTACTTTAAGTTTGCTTTTGAGGCAGCTGCTTTAGGTAACTAAATACGACTGATACATGCCCTTAAGGCAAAGTTCTGACAGGAGCTAGAAGGCCAAGTCTCCAGGCCCAGGCTTTCACATGGGAATGTGCTTCTTGACAGTCTCCAGCTGAGCTTATCTTTGTCAAATTTAAGGAAGTAACATTCAATAATTTTTTTTGGAAAAAGGATGGGTAAAATATTTTCTGCAATACTTTAATGAACCCAGGTCTTCATGTTGAGGAAAAAATAATAGAATGGAGCTGCGTGGAAGATGAGGTGCTTTGGTATGCCACCGTCCCTGGTGAGCATCACAGCACAGACAGGGCAATTCAGTGCATGGGGCAGGGTTGGGGGAGGTCTGTCCACCCTTCTCCAGAGGATTCCTGGCTGTTATGGGTGGGACGTAGAAAGATGTGCTGGAGACAGACACCCTTCTGAGCTCAGAGGAAGGACAAAGGCCTCATTTGCTTTCCATTTTTATTGCTTCTAAACATTCCTTTTCTTTCTAGAATGGTGTTTTTCAACTCTGGCTGAACATTAAAATCAGATTGGTAGCTTAAAAAACAAACAAACAAAAAAAAAAAACACTGAAGTCTGAGACTCTCAGAGGTTGGGATGCAAGCATTAGTATTTTTTAAAAGCTCCCCAGGTAATTTCACTGTGCAGCCAGTGTTGAAAACCATCAGTCTATGGGGGAACACATACAGGAAGAGGATGAGAATTTCAAGTCAACTGTGGAATATGAGCGACAAAAAAAAAGGCTTGTTGAGTCTTCAGTCCAACTCTGGTCTGTGGTGGACGGGAGGTTGAAGATCCTGGCATTGTGTCTGCCCTGGAGTACATGACACACGTCAGTGAAGGACAAGGGCCAGGAAGGGGGCGCTTGGCTCTGCGTCCTGAGCTCTTTCCTTTCTCCCTCACGGTGCAGTCTCACCATGCTTCAGCCACTGCAGTATCATTTGCAATGAGAAAGGAGGCAGAATTCAATGTTTTAGATGAAATTTCTGAGTAATTCTTCACCTTTTCATAGCATTTGGGAATTGATAAAGCATTTTCTCATTCTTAATCTTCTTTGATTCTCTAAGTGGGAGGCAGAGAACATATATATATATTTTTTTACTTTCATCCTACAGGGTAGTATCCTGCCCAAGGTCAGGCAGGCAGGAGCGGCTGGTCTAGGACAATAACCCAGGTCTCTGAGGCTTCTCTTTTTCTACCACATCACTGACCATAAACAACTTGTCTGTGGTTAGCAGTGTGGGCGTGGGTGAGGGAGGACTGCTCACACCTAGACAAAGAGGCAGAGTCTGACTCCTGACCTGGGAGGCCTGTGATGGTAACACGGGAGCCACATGGCACAGGCAGAGAACTTTGGCATCAGGCAGACCCATGCCTGTGACTCGGTAACCATGCGATGGGTTGAGTTTCCATGCCTAAAAGATGGATTTGAGCAAAGGTGCCTGACTGTGTGCCTGACTCATAGTAGACGCTAATAGATGATAGCTATGATGAGATTGTCATTATGCCAGTGGGGGGCTGAGGGAGGAATGTGGTTAGCTGAAAAAGGGTCAATGATTATTACCTGCTTTAAAACAGGTTAAAGGTGGTTTAGCACAGTGATTATGGCACTGGCCACATACACTGAGGCTAGCGGGTTTGAACCTGGCCCGGGCCAGCTAAACAACAATGACAACTGCAACAAAAAAATATCTGGGCAGGGCAGCACTTGTGGCTCAAAGGAATAGGGTGCCAGCCCCATATACCGGAGGTGGTGGGTTCAAACCCAGCCCTGGCCAAAAACTGCAAAAAAAAAAAAAAAAAAAAAATAGCTGGGCATTGTGGCAGACACCTGTAGCCCCAGCTACTTGGGAGGCTGAGGTAAGAGAATCACATAAGCCCAAGAGTTTGAGGTTGCTGTGAGCTGTGACGCTACAGCACTCTACCGAGGGTAATATAGGAAGGCTCTGTCTCAAAAAATAAGTAAATAAATAAAAACTAAAAATAAAACAGATTAAAGGCAGGAAAACTTTTAACAACAGGAAACTGAGAGATATCCTCTTTGAATTGTTTCTTTCTCTCTTGGGAAAGCTGTCCATTAACTGTATGGACGATTCTGATTCTGACTGGGAGTTAAAAGTCCTGTTTCCTCTTCCTGCCCTTCCTACTCGCTGCCCCCTGACCCCCAGAGTTGAGGCGTGTTTACTCAGGATTTAGCAATAGCCAGATCCATGCGGGACCAGACCTCAGGCTGCTCTAAACAACATTCTCTGGGGGCCTTCAGGGGTTTTGAAGAAGGACCACAAAGAAACACCTCCACAGGATTTGCTCACTAAGGATTGTTTAAGGAGTGAAAATAAAAATCTAAAAAGCCTCCTCTCCCCCTTGGTATCACTGAATGGGTGGTACATCCAGGGCTTTCAGAAGCTGTAACAAACAAGCATTACGTTTTGAAACGTAGCTATTGTCTCAAAATAGCCCATTGAACTTAAGGACATTTCCTTGTGTTTAGAATCTGGAGTAAAGCGGCATCCAGGGTGGAGCTGCAGAGTGAAATGGGCTTGCAAAGAATTGGTGTTTGGCTTCCGTTCATGGTGCCTGTTTCTGGTATTTTGATTATTCTGTGAATGCCCAAGACGGCTTGTGCTGGTGGGAGGAAAACTGACTGGGAGCTGGCCTGGATAAGCAATGGATTAAGAGAAAGAATCTGACAAAAGTCTGGAGACACTTTGCTCTAAGGGTGAAGAAGCTACAGGAAATAGAGTGGAGCAACAGATAATGTGGTTAGAAGAGAAATGTGGCTCTTGGCGGGGGCAGAATGCCGGCTGGCTGGAGGAGGGTGTTTCTAGGAGTAGGAGGCCTACATCCACCTTGTGGCATCCAATTTCCTCAGTGATTAGAATTGGTTAGAAAAGCTAAAACTAGAAGCAAAACAGTAATTGCAAAAGGACTACTTACTTCTCTTCCAGGAAGGCCTAAAAAGGACCAGGTCTCTCTTCCCCAGAGTTATGGAGCACTTGGTGTGAGTTAGATACTTTTCTAAGTGCTCTGCTTACCCTGTGTTATTCTGTCTTCACATCAGAGACTCTTTAGGGGTCCTCAAACTGCGGCCCACGGGCCACATGAGGCAGTGTGATTGTATTTGTTCCCGTTTTGTTTTTTTACTTCAAAATAAGATATGTGCAGTGTGCATAGGAATTTGCTCATAGTTTTTTTTTTAAACTATAGTCTAGCCCTCCAATTGTCTGAGGGACAGTGAACTGTCCCCCTGTTTAAAAAGTTTGAGGACCCCTGTCTAGGCCATAGACGGTATCATTAGCCTGATTTTCTGATTAGAAAGTGAGGACATGGAGGATAAAGCACATGTTCAGGATCACACAGATAGTAAATTGGGGCCTGGGTGCAGCCAACAGAGCCAGACTCTGGAAACTTCTTTGTCTTTATGCAATGCTGCCTCTTAAATAAATATCTGGTTTGTGTGTTTGCACTTTGGGAATGAGATCTGGGGTGAATGGGGTGCATTCGTGGCAAGTTTCCTCTGCGAATAGTCCCCTTTCTAGGGATCCTCCCTAGGAGGCGTGCACCCATTGGGTTGAACACAGGAATTACCTGGAGCACTTGAAAGTACAAATTCCACTTCAGAAGATCAGGATTAGGTGAGTCTGCTGTGAGGTCTCGGAATCTGTGTAATCTGCAAGTGATTCTGAGGCCAGGCTGGGGACTGCTGCTCTGAGCTCAGGTGTGTGAGTTCTGTCGGCCCAGCAGCCCTGCTTCTCTAATGGAAATCCTGGTCTGGAAACCACACACAGCAGACTCTCACATTTTTAACGTTGGGAAACCAAGCAGAATCCAGCCACCAAGGTTTGTGCTGCCTTTAGAAGGACCTTCAACACAGGGGAATGAAAATCACACAGCCTGTGAAAAGAGCATCACATTGACGTTAGCCAGTGAGTCTTAGCCTCGGCTGAAAGCTCAGTTCTAACTGAAGAAGACCCAGTTTTTACAAAGGGGAAAATGTCAGGACTCAAGGGAGGCTCGGTCTAAACCCATCTAGAGCTGGTGTTCTCTGAAGTTACAGCTAATAAGATCACGACTTCCTTGCCCTTCTTCTCAGGCCCTTGCATTTGTGTCCTTTCCAGACCCGTCACCCCGCCCTTGCCCTGGCCAGAGTACCAGCATCTTCTCTGGCGTCTACTCTATGAGGCTGGTAGCTGGAAAGATGCACTTTCCTCTCTCTCAAAGAAAGAAATAAAAAATATGAATAAAAGACATTAATTTGGTAAAACTTAAAAAAATAAACTGGCAAGTATTTGATGCTGGCAAGAGGATGGTCCTCTCACCCTGGGCCAGTGGAAGTAAGAATTTCAATTTTTTGTAAAAATAAGCAATGTAAATAAAAACTGCATAGGCCTGTTGGTCCCACAAAGGGGTTTCCACTTTGGGGACTCCATCAGGTAAGAATAAAAGCAAGAATGACGAGTGCAGTCGTGCCGTGTTGCTTGCGGCAGGGAAAACTGTAAATAGACTGATTGGGTAGGGGACAGCTGAGTGGATCGCAGAACATCCACCGTGGAGTTGTGCGTGCGAATCTGAGTGCTGAGTTCACATCCATATGCACAAGTCTGGGAGGAAGTCCTTAAGACATTGTTCAATGGGGGACATATCATATAAACTTAGAAAAAGAAAAATAGAGAATTTCCTATTTTATAAAACAGAAAGGAAAAATCTTTGTCCAAGCCCAGAGAAACACATAGAAGGAGATAATATCAAGCAGTTAACACCGATTTCCTCAAGTAGGCAGGAGTGGAAAGAATTTGGGTGGATCATTCATTTTTTCTTTATGTTATGACGTATGGGTTGATGGTTTTAAGTGCACATTGTACTTTCGTAATTAGAGGCAGCAGCCCTCTGTGCCCTGTCTGTGACCCCGCTGTGCTCTCCTTTCCTGCACATACTTCCTGTCCACTGTGGTCCCAAGCCCGCCCCTCCCCTGCTCTGAGCGCCTCACTTTCACTTGACACCACCTCTTTTCTCCTGGCCCCACCTCAGCCTAATCTAAATACCCACGGCTCAGGTGGGAAATGCTCTTTTGAAGTGGGCGACTTCGTTCTGTTCAGTCATAGGGCGGCCTGTACAGCGGAATGTTTGCTGGGACCCTGGGGCCCTGGTTACTTGTCAGCACTACTGGATTAGGGGATGATCTGTCACCATCCCTAGCTGTACTGCTGGATGATTCCGTGCCGCTCTGAATATCTTTTCCAGAACAGCCACTTTTCTGACTTCATGGATAAGCACACGGGGTACGTCACTAAGAATCTGCTTGGAGCTCCCGTCACGATGGGCAAGGAGGTTCTTGCTGTGGTTATGGCAGTCAACAAAGGAAATGCACCTGGATTTTCCAAACAGGATGAAGAGGTAATACTAACCCTGGGCACCTTGTCAGAAGCTCTGCAAATTTATTTGTTGTACAAACGAAGGAAAGAGGTCACAACTATAATTTATTCTTCTCTGCCATCTGTAGGTGTTTCTCAAATACCTCAACTTTGTTGCTATCATCCTAAAGCTTCATCACACCAACTACCTGTACAGTGTTGAATCTCGTAGAAGCCAGGTAAAAAGAAAGTGACTTTAATCACTCCATTCTGGCCGGTTCTGACAAAGGGACCCAGAACCACAAGCCCAGACCTCTTCTCTTCCCACCCTATGGGGGCATAAGCCGCGTGAAGCAGACCCCCAAACTTCAGTCCCAGGTGTCCTCTCATGGTTGTCCCCTCAATCCTCCCCCTCATCCCAGACTCCCCATCTGTGTGTACAGTCATCTATCTCCTGGGTGACCTTGGTGTCTTCACCTATGAGGTGGTGATGATAATTATAGTGCCACTTTGCATGGGGGTTGTGGCTATTAAATAGTCATTAGGTCTTGTGTAAAGCCCTTTGCAGTTCCTGGGTCATAGTAAAGCGATTAATTTGAGGGGAAAATCACTTCTCTGAAGTCTCTTGCTTCCGTGAGGCAGAGGGATAAAGAACAGCATTAGAATCCACAGACCTAGGTCTGGACCACTCTGTGGACCTCAGTTTCCTCCTTAGTAAAATGAAGGAGTAGTGGTTGGGATGTAGGTCCCTTTCCACTCAGACTCTCCAGGTAAGGCTGCCTCTGACCACTGTAGGATGCAAGAAAGGAATTACGTGGCCTTTCTCCCTTGACGGCTAGCAGGACCCCATGGACCACCAGTGCTGGACCCTCTGCACCCCATTTTAGAGCACTTGCCCTTTGGAATCAAAACATTTGGACATGGGGACGAATCATTGCTTTTCCCTTTCATAAACCTGCAGTCATGTGAAATCTACATCATCCCTCCTAGAGAATCTGAATATCTTGTTGGATGTGAACACATGTTCAAAAACAGAGTTGCATTTTCTGGCAATATGTATTTATTTTATGAGAAGGGCCTCATGTTTTCTTTTGGCTAATGTTCTGTGTGTGTATTTTGTGCTAACAATTTTCTTTCTATTATCTGCTTTCAGATCCTCATGTGGTCAGCCAATAAAGTTTTTGAAGAACTCACGGACGTTGAGAGACAATTTCACAAAGCGCTCTACACAGTCAGGACACATCTGAACTGTGAACGATACTCCGTTGGACTGCTAGACATGACCAAGGAGAAGGTCCTTATTATTCCATACATTTTGCCACATCTAAAATCACCTATAAAATGCATTAAAAATGAGTACATTATGTTAAATGTTAGTTATGATATATCATAAGAATAGAGTAAAAGTATGTATTTTGAAGCAAAAAAGATACAGACTTACCTCTTGGCTTTTCCACTTTCTAGCTTTGTCCTCATCAGGTCTTTTTTCTTTTTTAAAATAGATTAACAGATGTAATTTTTCATAGATTTAGGCCCCTGCCACTTTTCCCTACTACTACTAGGTATTAACATTTTGCTTTAGTGTCGTATGATGAGCCAGTATTGAAACATTATTTTATTTTATTTTTTGCAGGTTTTTTTTTTTTGGCCAGGGCTGGGTTTGAACCCACCACATCTGATATATGGGGCAGGCACCCTACTCCTTGAGCCACAGGCGCCGCCTCCAGTATTGATGCATTATTGTTAACTAAAGTCCACAGTCTACATTTGGGCTCATTTTTATGTTGTTCTGTGGGTCTGGGCAAATGCTTGATGTCATATATCTGCTATTACCATATCCACAGAATCATTTCAATGCCCTTACTATGCTCTGTGCTCCCCATTTTTATCCCTCCCTGTCATTCTCCAAACTTCTGGTAGCTACTGATTTTTTTTACTGCCTTTATAGTTTTGCATTTTCCAGAATATCATATAGTCAGAATCATACACTATGTAGCTTTTTCAGACTGGCTTTTCACTTAGCAATATGCATCTAAGTTTCTTCCATGTCTTTTCGTGGCTCGACAGCTCATTTCTTTTTATCACTGAATAATATTCCCTTGTATGGCAATTTGCTTATCTGTTCACCTGTCACAGGATATCATAGTTGCTTCTAATTTTTGGCAATTATTAATAAAGCTGCTGTAAACATTGTGTGTAAATTTTTGCGTACGTATATAGCACTTTTTCTAGAGTTTGAGAACCTAATTATCAGACCTTGTAATAGGTGTGTAGTAGTATCTTACAGTTATTTTAATTTGTAGTTCCCTAATCACATATACTGTTGAGTGTCTTTTCATATGTTTATTTGCAGGTATAGTTTCAGTGAGATGTCTGTTCAAATCTTTTGCCCACTTTTTGACTTGTGTTTGTTTTCTTATTGTTTAGTTTTAAGAGTTCTTTGTCTATTTTTGCATATGAGTTCTTTATTGAATATATGTTTTGCAAACATTTTCTCCCGGGCTGCGACTAATTTTTTCATTCTCTGAGCAGTGCCTTCTGTAGAAAAGTTTTTAATTTTAATGAAGTTTAAGTTTTGAATTTTTTTTTCATGAATTGTGCTTTTGGTGTTGTATCTAAAAACTTGTCAAACTTAAATTCATGGATGGCTGTGATGGCTCATCCCTGTAATCAGGGGGCACTTCAGGGGGCCAAGGCCAGAGGATCATTTGAGCCCAGGAGTTGAGAACAGCCTGGGCAACATAGCAAGATATAATCTCTTAAAAAAAAAAAAAAAAAAAATAGAATTAGCTGGGTGTGGTGGCATATGTCTGTAGTCCCAGCTACTCCAGATGCTGAGGCAGGAGAATTATTTGAGCCCAGGTATTTGGAGCTATGATCATGACACTGGCTCTAGCCTGGGCAACAGAGCGAGACCCTGTCTCAAAAACAAAAGCATAAAAAAAACTCAAGCTCATCTGGATTTTCTCCTATGTCATTTTCTAGAATTTTTATAGGTTCTGTTCAACATTTAGTTCTGTGTCTGGATTCACTGTTTTTTGCCTGTGGATGTTCAGTTATTCCAAAAAAAAAGGTGTTGAAAAGATTGTCCTTTCACCATTGCCTTTGTTCCTTTGCCAGAGATCAGTTGACTACATTTGTATGGGTCTCATTCTGGGCTGTCTATTCTGTTCTATTGATTTATTTGTCAATTCTTTCATCAGTGCCACACTGTTTTGATTACCATAGCTTTATAGTAAGTCTTGAACTCAAGTGGTGTCAGTTCTCTGACTTCATTCTTTTTTTTAGCAAGTCTTATTACCTCACTGATTCTTGGTTTCCTCATTTGTAATGTGAGAACATATCTCTTGTCAGCTGTGAGGATTACGCATATATATATAGAGATTACATATATATATATATATATATATATATATATATATATATATATAAAGAGAGAGAGAGAATCCAGAACATAATAGGTACATGATAAGTGATATTATCATTATCAACTTGATGTTTTGTGGTTTCAAAAATTTTAAGTTATTTTGTAGTAGAAACAATGAAACATTTAATACTATTCACAATATAGTGCTCATTTCTCATTTTGTTTAATTCCATTGGAACACTTCTAGTTCACTATAACTATTAACTGTAACTATGCAAATATTACTTACAGTCTTACTATCCATGTAATTGGAAGTTATTTTTTCAGAGTAATTGTTCTAAGTGGATAAATACAGGACCAAGCAATAGGAGAGATCTGGATTCTGATCCTGGTTCTAGGACTTTCTAGCAGAAAGACATTGGTTAGGAAGATGCCTTTGGACTGCAAAGAACATCAGACCCAGCTAAAATTATCTTCCATGATATGATGGTTATTATCTTATTTAACAAAAAGTCCCAAGGTAGGGAAGTTTTACGACTAGTAAATTCAGAATTCAATAGTCATTGAAGTCCCAGGTGCTTTCAACATTTCTTCCTGGCAAGGTCTTAACTCCCTGTCTCCTAGCAGTGAGGTCTCCTCTTATGGTGGCAAGATGGCTGTAGCAGCTCAGAGGATGGCACATGGACATGACAGAATGTCACTTTCATCACCTTTCATCAGTGGAATACCAGTAGTCCCTCAGCAGGCTTCTCCTCCTTCTTCACTGTCCACAAATGGGCCACACACCTACCTTCAAACTAATCCAGGCACCTCGCATGGACCACTCATGGGCTGTGCAGGGCTCATTTTCCCTGATGGGAAATCACTGCCTGATACTCAAATAAGATCAGGTTCTGCTAGCAATGAAGGGGAGAGAATGGATGTTGGGTAAGGCAACCGACACTGTCAGCCACTCTGTGTGACTCTGACCAACCATGCTAATCAACCCGGATTTAGTTTAATTGTCTATAAGTTAGCTATTATACATCAAGTACTTTGAACTATGTGCCAGGGTAGGTAGGTGTTTGGTGTGTATTATTCATTCGATTCTCACAACAACTCCTTAGTATAAACGCTATTATTATAACCACTTTACAGACGAAAAAAGGTTAAGTGATGTGTTCATAGTCACAGATTCATAAGCAGCATTGCTGGGAATTATAGCTCTTTTCAGCACTACAATCCCAGAACTATACAGATTAACATAAAATATGCAAACACATAAAATTCATATAAGATACAGTAGGTCATGAAACAATTTTTTAATCATGTTTAAATATAATTGCCTCCAGGAATTCTATGATGAATGGCCAGTCAAACTTGGAGAAGTTGAGCCTTATAAAGGTCCAAAGACACCAGATGGCAGGGTAAGTGCCAGTGCCTTCCTTAATTCCCTGTGTGTCTAGTATCAGGTGCTAAAACAAGAGCCTGCAGCACACAGGGGAGGGAGCACTGTCCTGGGTTTTGGTCCTATAACTTTCTGTGGGATTCTGAAACAGCAGAAAGAGCTCTAGAGGGGAGTTTGAAGTTCAGGTTCTAGCTCTGTCCCAGGTGAGCTGTGCGGCCTTTACCTTAACTCACTGTTTAACTTCTCCTTTTCCTATTCTGTAAAGCCAGGGCCTGTAGATAAGCTGCTCTCAGCAGGGAGGGATGCCTCAGAGCCACCTTTGCAAGTTTTGAAGACATACCTGAGCCCTTCTTCAAATATGTGGGGTTGGAATCTCCCCTCCAGGGAAGGGTTGGTTTAGATTTACTTGCCCCTTCAACTGCAAGCTTCATAAGGGTAGGAACTATGTTTTATTAGCCACTGATTCCCCAGGCCACAGGAAAGAGACATTAATGGATGGAATGTGTCCAGGCCTCAGGTTTGCCATCTGTCTCATGAAGTGACGTGTCTAGTTCAAGTTCCTTCCAGATCTGACAATGTATTCTCCTGGTTTTATTTTTTTAGACAGAGTTTCACTATGTCACCCTTGGTAGAGTACTGTGGCATCACAGCTCACAGCAAACACAAATTTTGGGGCCCAAGCGATTCTCTTGCCCCAACCTCCCAAGTAGCTAGGACTACAGGTGCCTGCCACAACGCCTGGCTATTTTTTGGTTGTACTTGTCATTGTTTGGCAGGCCCGGGCTGGGTTCAAACCCACCAACTCCAGTATATGGCTGGTGCTCTAGCCGCTGAGTTCTAGGTGCCCAGCTGTATCCTTTTGCTTCTAAAGCATTTATTCAGATAAGGCAGTGTTGAAAGCAGGTTGTATGCTTGCTGTACACGATGTACAATTGGCTGCAGTTGAGAAATTACATGGTTTGTTCTAGTCATTAATGTCAGGTACTTTTAGATAACAAAAGGGATTAGTTAAAAATAAAAACAGAAACTAGCTCATGATTTGGTAGACAAAGAGTCCCCCCATCCCAAAGATGTTTGAGGGAATTCGATTTTTCTTTTTTTTTTTTTTCCTTTTTTTTTTAATCCTTTGGGATTCATTGAGGGTACAAAGAGGGAATTCAATTTTTAAAAAACTAAATTTAATTCAGCTTTTTACATGTAGAATAAATGCCCAGCAATATTTCTGTTTTTATTATAAGCTTATAATCAGGCTATGAATAGTTAGATAATTTATGTTATTGAAAAATGTGGTTGGGAAATAAGGTACTATTTGTAAGAATTTTAAGATGGAAGCTCTTCAATAAAAAATGTTTTCTTTGGGAAATAATACTGTTCTCATAATCTTCCCTATTTCCCTCTTAGGAAATCATCTTTTATAAAATCATTGACTACATTTTACATGGAAAAGAAGAGATCAAAGTGATTCCGTGAGCACTGTCGCTAAGTAGCCTCAGGAGTTCCCATTTTGTTTTGGGGACACAGTGTATTTCTGTATATAGCAATGACTTTCTTTCTTTTGATCTTCCCCAAGGACACCTCCTGCAGACCATTGGACCCTTGTCAGTGGGTTGCCAACGTATGTTGCTGAAAATGGATTTGTAAGTTATTGAGCAAATTCAACTTTTAAATAATATTGCATAAAACTCTTATTAGCTAAGAGATAGATTCAGTTGTGAAAGCAAGAATATACCAGGTCAGGGTGAGATGACCACTTTCATTGGCACAAGACAAAGGTGAGAAGGATCTTGGCAGTTGAATGTAGGTTAACTGGAGACTTCTAAACTCTACATGAAAATATTTAATTAGCGTGAGAAAGATTTATCCATCCTTCGACGTCTTATTCTGCAGCCACACAAATTGCAGATACCCTTTGAAAATCAATGACTACGATTCATCCTAGATTTAATTCTATCTCAAGTAAGTTGGCTGAGTGTTTGGAGAGAGAGGGACAGAGAGAGAGAGAGAGACTGGGAGATGTGGGACTTTTGAATATTGAGTTAAAAGCTTGGGCTTCTAAGAGATCTTGATTCATCTATAAATATTTCTAGAGGGCTCCAAGTATGAACTAAAACACATATTGCTGATGGAAAAGGCAGAAAAGAGAAATAAGCTGATTTTGCCTCTTCAAGACACACTTGAAGGATGCTCAGCCCACCCAACATGGAATTTATTCCAGTTAGATCATGAAATTAATGGGTGGCATGAAGAGCCCTTCAGGTCTTAGGGTATATATGCTTGTAAAAACTTTGAAGGATTTTCATATTTTTATTTCGTTGTTGTTTATCTATAAAGGTTTTATTGTGCCCAGAGGGGCAGGGCGTTCAGTCCTTGGCAGCTGCTTTCCTCATGGCGGCCAGGATGTCACTCAGCAGCTCCTGCTTTGAGCACAGATGTGCGTCCCCACTCTTTTCTTGATGAACTTGAGGGCCCATTTGTCCTTGGAGACTTTGAGCAACTCCATGAGCCACCACTTAGAGGGGGCAAAGCCACACACCTCTCGATTATGTCCCTTAGGAACTTTGTGTTAGGTGAGGCGCCTGCAGCGGTGGCTGTGCCTCGATTTGCTCAAGTTCTTGGTCACCTCGTGGCCCTTGTTGAGGCCCACGGCCACGGGGTAGCACGGAGCCAGTGCTGGACAACAGCTGGAAACTCCCCTGGCTGCCATGGCGAACACGTTTTCTTTGTAAAATAGCCTGAAGATAGTTGAGGTGGTTCCACTCTTAGAAGGCACTTAACGCTGGGTTGGGGGGCTGGCAGGATTTGCTGCAGGAGGTGGGAGCTCACTCAGACCTTGTCAGATTGTTAGACTTTCAGGACTTTTGTGAGCAAGTTGTTGAACATTTGGCAGCTTGAAATCCTTCATGTTGGGATTATTTACACAGTAGAAACTGGCAACTGATTTAAAGCAGGGATTTCCCCAACTCCTGACCAGGAGGGCTGATTGCACCAGCATCCTCTTTCTGGAGATCACAGTTCTAATTTCATACCATAAATTTGAAAAAAAAGAAAAAAAAATCCCTTAAACTCTTTGGGCTTCTTCCCTTTCTTCAGCTTTAAAAGAAAGACTTTGAACTTAATCCCCAAGGTTCCTTCTAGATTTAAAATGCTATGTATTTAAAATATATAATTTTTGTGGGAAGAAAGAGAGTCTTTTATTACAATTCATATGTGGATATGACTCAACATACAGATACGTCAAAAACAACCAAAAATGGAATGATTTCTTGTCCTTATGGATGTGAGCCATAGGCTCTAAATTTCAGTAATGAAAATGATGTCTTAATTTGGTGTAACTAAAAGCTTTCTGGCTTTTTCCTCCTGCTCTGCAGCCACCGTCTTCTAAAACAAGATCTCACTTTAGGGGAAAAAAACCATAAGCAATCCTCACCTCAATCCTGCCTGCTCAACCCTGCTCCAGCTAAACGTCCTGGGTGGGCAGGGCTTTCTGGTCACCTTTCTCCTGTCCTTGTCCTGACAGCCAGTTGCTTTCAATTTGAAGGAGATTCCTTAGTGGTGGGCAGAGTAGGAGGCAGCAGAGATGGAGCTGAGTGTCACCCAGTGACTTAATTAGCCAGCTCCAAAAAGTTGTCAGCAGATAAGGCCTAGCCCAGGGCCAGTGGGAATGATTTGCGTGGAGGCTGTCAAGTTCCAGGTAAGAAGCCCTCACTGCCGACACATTCTTTCTTATTCCACTTTGTGGGTTGGAACGGCTCCTCCATGCCGTGTTTCAGAACTTCTGTGTCCTCTTGCCTTTCAGATATGTAACATGCTGAATGCCCCTGCAGATGAGTACTTCACATTTCAGGTAACTGCGCCCGAGCCAGGCCCCACGCCCCCTGCCCCTCTGTCCGAGCCAGGCCCCACGGCCCCTGCCCCTCCATCCCCAGAGTCTGCCTCATGCCCGGGTGTGACCATCAGGAACACACAGGGCTTATGCCCCACTCACCCCAGCTGGGCTACTGGCCACCAAGTAGCAGATTTTTCAGTGAAGTGTAAGAGAGGAGGTGACAGAGGGGCCCTGCCATTTCTCCATTCTCTCCCACTTCCGGTCATCCAGGGACAGCAGCAGCGCCTGGTACAGCTCAATAAACGTTCTGGCCTGAGTGGTGGGCTGCTACATCCCACGGCCTGAAGTGCCTCGTGGAGTTTTCTCAGCTGCCTCTGCAGCTCATTACAACTGTTGTCAGAAAAGAAAATATCTTATTGGGTCCTTAGAGCCTCCCCCGCTGTTAGACTTGGTTTTCCCAACCTCCCACCCCATGCAGAGACACAGTTCCTGGAATCACCTCCATTCACTGCCAGGCGGGCGCTGAGCCGCTCCCAGCCCACCCACCGTCTTTTGCTGCCTCTTCAGCTTCCTGCTTGAACCTGGCTGAAGGCCTGGGGGCTTATCTCTTCCTTTCCCAAGTTCATCCAGCTGCTTGAGGGGCCAGACTGCGGTCTCCACCACTCCTTCCCCACCTGTTATTTCTCCTCACTTGTCATTCCTGTCACCCACTCCCCTGACCATTGGAGATAAACTGGCACTTGGCTCTGCAGCCTCTGTTCTTCCTTCTGGCACTTGCTCCGTCTCTTGCTTTTCATAAACATCCAGTTGCAGCCCTGATCTCAGTCTGGAATAGAGACTGCCCTCCCTGGTGGGTACCACTAGGGTCTGTCTTTCTGTCCCTCTCATATATAGAAATCTATCTATGCCTGTTTGGAAAAGCCAACCCTGCCCACCCAGGACGTGAGCGTTGCACCCCTAGGGGGAGGCCCAAACCACGCCCTGGGGAAGCCTGTGCTCACTGCCTTGGCTGCCTGCATTTGACTGCTCATCCCAGTGCTTACGGACATGGAAAGCATGCAAGCACCACACGGCTGCATTTGCTCCAGCTCCTTCCTCCTTGCAAGTGAAGCCTACTGGCAACCCCGCTATGCCTAGACCTGAGCCCTGTATTTACAACGGCTGGATACCAAGAAAGAATGCACATCTGGGAAAGAGACCAGTGGCTTTCTAAAGCGCCTGGTTCTTATGCTGTCATTGTCTGCACAGAGAGTGGGAGGGGAGCTAGCCCAGGAGAACCAAGACTGCTTTCGGAGGTTAGAGGCCCTGTGCTTTCTCTGTTGCCATGCTCCCCTGATCACTCTGGCAGAGAGGAGGCAGGGCCTTCCCTGGGGCCTTGGGGAGTCCCCACTGTGGGATAACCCTCCAGTCCCCAAGGATCTCCCAGCTCTCCAAGAAACACCAGTGTGGTGGCCACAGTCAGATCTGACTCTGGGAAGTGCCCCTGTCCATTGGCTACAGTGTGCACATTTGTGCTGAGGCCACACTTTCAATGCGCTGTTCCCAGCCAATAACTGAGCATGGAAACCAAAGCAGGCCTGTTCCCAGGAGACACCAGACCCCTCCCCCAGGCAACCTTGACCCCAGGAATCCCCTGCAGCCCTGCCAGCTTCACAGTGGTCTTAAGCATTTCCCCAGCCTCCCATCCTCTCCTCTAGCTGAGGCCAGCACAGCGGTTCTGCCTTACAGCTCCCACAGCCCACCTCCCTCCTTCCCAGCAGGCACTGCCTATGCCACATTCCATAGAGCAGACTCCAGAAAGGGCAGCACCCTCTCCGAACCACCTTCCCATTCTCTACTGCTCAGACCCCAAGCTTCCCTTTCTTTTGCGCCTGAGAAATTTGATGGAAGTCTATTAATAGTATCAAAAGTGCAAACCTGCAAAAGTCAGTGGTTCTCAAACTGTGCTCCTTGGGAGCACAATATTTCCTGTCTATACTGTGACAAATTACCACTGTGACAAATTACCAACAAAACAAATGTCTTGTTTTACAGTGCTGGAAGTCAGAATTCTACAATGGGGCATACTGGGCTAAAATCAAGATGTTGTCAGGACTGTGTACCTTTCTGGAGTCTCTAGGGGAGAATCCATCTGCTGCCTCTTCCAGCTTCTCATGCTGCCTGCATTCCTTGGCTGGTGGGCCCTTCCATCTGCAAAGCCAGCAGTGGCATCACTCTGGCCTTTCTTCTGTCACCACATCTCCTTCTCTGATTCTGATGTTAGCTTCTTTTCTACTTTTAAGAATCCTCATAATTACATTGGGTCTCCCTGGAAAATCCAGGGTAGTTTTCCTATCTTATGGTCTGCAGATTAGCATCTTTAATTCCATCTGCTATTTTAATTCCCCTTTGCCACATAAGATAACAGATTCATAGGTTCCAGGATTAGGATACAGACATCTTTAGGGGTGGCCATAGTGTTTCTTGAAATAGATTAAGCTGTCTTCCTTTAACATCAGTTAAAGTGATTCAAATTCACAGGGGAAAAAAGTACATAGAATTTTCTCAGTTTTAAGGTTTTTTCCTTTTAATGTTTCTCAAATCTTGGGTTCCTTCTGTGACTTTTCTGTCAACAAGCTGTAACCAATGGCAAAACACCCAAATAGGAATAGGCAATAAACGAATATTTACTAAACCAGAGAAGTAGTTAGGAAAGCTTATTTTGGAGGCTTTAAGAAATATACATGGGTATTTATGGTTGCAAAGTTATTTTGCACAGGTGGTAAATTCCCTGTTATTGATCTTGTCCCTAGTCTATATGATGAAAAAAGTATAAATATTTCTCAGTGTTTTCCAAGGGGAAGGCCATTGGAATACAAAGATACAATACTACATCTTTTTTCTAAAGCTTTGACTGTTAGGACAAATGAGGTCTGAATTCCCCACTTTCCATCCCCAGTATAAAGACTAATAATACATAAGAAACAAGTTACTTATATGACTTGTTTACATCATAAACAATTGTTTACTGAGCTCCCATCACATGTTTGGCATTGTTCCATCACGTATGTGAAATTTAACTTTATGGAATAGTCCTGGCTCTTTGGTAAGTTTAGAAAATATCCTCATAGACCCAAATCAACAATTCTGAAGCACTTAATAAATATCCAAATGCTAAATTGTGCAGTCCAGGCTCTAAATGCTGTTAGAATTTCAAAACTTTCATATAGACTTGAAGAGTTAGAGAAGGGTTCGTGGGAGGAGCAAGGCATAACAAGGGCCTCTATGAATGACCCAATAAGCTAAGGGAAGCCGTAAAGAACAAATGCTGTAATGTGGTGTGTTGAGTACTTGGCTGCCTTTGCCTTAGTCCCATAGTCTGCAGATGCTACACTGGTTCTCATACTTGCGAGGGCCTAAGAATGAAACAAGCTAAAAGGAATCTAATGCACAGGGTTCTTTAGATACACTTTGAGAAATACTTCTAAACTTTTGTGCTGCACTCACTCACTAGATTTTAAGCATCTTGAGGGTAGAACCCATGATTTATTCATGTTTGTACCATCAGCAATGGACTCAGTTCCTGGCCACATCACAGGGGCACGAAAGATGTTTACTAAACTCAATGCACCATAGAACAAAAGACTATCTTGATGGATCAGTCAGGAAAACAGAAGCCATCCTAGCTATTTCAATAGAGAGAATTTAACATAAGTAATTAGCTAAGCAGGTGTTGGGGGACAGAAAAAGTGAGAAGGGGTCAGGTAACATTGGGTAAGAAGGGCTTTCCATCCCTCAGTCTGGGGGAACAAAAGAAAAAAGGTTAGAGTTGTCAGAACACAGACACATGGTTCTAGTACACCCGAATGGATGTTCTAGAATACTGTGTAGTCCTAGCCATGTTCTGGAGCAAAGTTGAAATTGCACATCTAACACCTGAAGATTATTCTTTCTTTAAATTAAAGATAAACTAAATGATGGTGGTTGAGTGTTTGCTATAAAGAGGTAGTACAAGGAGCCTTGTGGTGATGGAACAGTTTTGTATTTTTTTATTTTATTTTATTTTATTTTATATTTTATTTTATTTTATTATTTTATTTTATTTTATATTTTATTTTATTTTATTTTATTTTATTTTATTTTATTTTATTTTATTTTATTTTATTATTTTATTTTATTTTATTATTTTATTTTATTTTATATTTTATTATATTTTATTATATTTTATTATATTTTATTTTATTTTATTATATTTTATTATATTTTATTTTATTTTATTTTATTTTATTATATTTTATTATATTTTATTTTATTTTATTTTATTTTATTTTATTTTATTATTTTATTTTATTTTATTTTATTTTATTTTATTTTATATTTTATTTTATTTTATTTTATTTTATTTTTTATTGACAGAGTCTCACTCTGTTACCCAGGCTACAGTGCCATGGTGTCAAAGCTCACAGCAACCTCAAATTCCTGGGTTCAAGGGATCCTCTTGGCTCAGTCTCCTGAG
>CAUYPK010116469.1:0-39815 GCA_963574355.1 Loris lydekkerianus | reverse complement strand
GGGTAAGACTGAAACTGCAAGAGCAGGCAACCTAAGACAGGGGCTATGTTTTTCCACCATACAAAAAACAAGAGGGAATTGTTGGGCCCTGCCATGTGCCTGAGGCCTAGTGCAACTTCCCGAGCCTGACTAGAAGCGGATCCATCGAGCTACTTCCACGTAGCAACGACTCAGCAAGGCCCGGGCTGAAACTGCCTCTACCTAGATACAGCCAATGTGGTACCATGCCACTGGCCCGAGCCTGTCACTCACCTCTTCCCCCACCTTCTTTCCCTGCCCCTTCTCCACAATAAAAAAATAAAAAAAAAGAATATGCTATGTTATTAACCATAGTCACCATACTGTTCAGTGGATCTCTTGCACTTACTCTTCCTACCTATCTGAAATTTTTTATCTTCTGACCAATATCTCCTCAATGCACCCTCCCACCCTTAGTAACTATTGTTCTAACTTTTGTTCTAGGAGTTTAACATTTCTATTGATAGATTCCACATATAGGTGAGATTGTGTGGTATTTGTCTCTGTAACTGGCTTATTTTACTCAATCTGGTGTCCCCCAGGTTCATTTATGTGTCACGAATGACAGGATTGCCTTTTATTTTAAGGATGAATAGTATCATCAGAGAAATGCAGATTAAAACCACCACGAGCTATCATCTCCTGTCAGAATGGACAAGGACAAGTGGTGTTGGAGAGGGTGTGGAAAAAAGAAAATCCTTGCACACTGTTGGTAGGAATGCAAATTAGCACAGCCATTATGGAAAACAGTATGAAGGTTCTTTGAAAAATTAAAATTAGAACTACCACACAATCCTATCCCCTACTGGGTGTGTATATCCCCTACTGGGTACATCTCCAAAGGATATTAAATCAGTATGTCAAAAAGATGCTGATGCTCTTCCATGGTTGTTGCCATTTTATTTGCAACAGCAAGGATTTCAGACCAACCTAAGTATCCACCAGTGGGTGAATGGATAAAGCATATGTGGAGTACTATTCTGCCCTAGAAAAGGAGGATTCTTAGCTGACTGCTGCCCTGCCTGTTGAGAGTAGACCTCACATTTATTTCCCCATCACTGCAGCTTGACACCAGTGCAGGAAAATGAATGGCAGAGGCTCCTGCAGTAGTAAGTAGATTTCAGAGTACTGTGTGTTCTAAGGTGGTCTTAACAAAACAAAACAAAACAAAACAAAACAAAACATTGTAGTGATGGTTGGACAACAATGTGAATATACTTAATATCATTAAATTGACACTTTAAAATGATTAAAATGGTAAACCTCATGTTACATATACACGTTTCTTACCACAATTTTTAAACCACTGCAAGTACAGTCTGTCCTTCATACCTGAGGGTTCTGTATCCATTGATTACGGATACATAATTTATATCAGTAAATCAAAAATATTCTGGAAAAAAATTAAAAAATAAAAACAACAAAAAGACCCATTAAAAAAACAATAAGGCATAATAACTGTCTTGATAGCCTTTTAAAATTTTATCTCATATTAATATGAGGGTACGAATGATTTGGTTACATTGTTTGTATTTGTTAGGTAAAAAGCAAGTTGTAGCTGAGCCCTTCACCTGGGAGGTGTGACATATACCCTAGATTGTGCACTTGTGGTGTACCCTTCCTCTTCTCCCTCCCCCTATTTGAATTTAATAATGTTTTTCTCTCTCATGTGGGTGTGTAGTTGTTCATCTACTGGTTTCATGTTAATATTGAGTATGTTAGACACTTACTTTTTCATCCTTGTGATACTTTAATGAGGAGAATGTTCTTCAACTCCATTCAGTTTAATACCAAAGATATGAAGTCTCTATCTTTTTTATGGCTAAATAGTATTCCATAATATGCATATAATGCATATACCACAGTTTATTAATTCTTACCTGCATTGATTCCACACATTGGCAACTGTGAATTGAGCTGTGATAAACATTCTAGTGTAAATGCCCTTATGGTAAAATGTTTTTTTTTTTCCTTCTGGACAGATACCTAGGAATGAGATTGTGGGATCAAATGGGAGATCTACTTTTAACTCTGTGAAAAGTCTCCATACTTCCTTCCACAGTGTATAAGTTTGCAGTACCACCAACACTATGAAAGTGTTTCCTTTCCTCCACACCCATGCCAGCATCTGCAGCTGTGGGATTTTGTGATATAGACTATTCTCACTAGGGTTAGGTGATTTCTCAGGGTGGTTTTCATTTGCATTTCTCTGATGATAAGGGACGATGAGTATTTGTTCATGTGTTTCTTGGCCATTCATCTGTCTTCTTTGGAGAAGATTCTATTCCTGTCCCTTGCCCTGATAAATGAGATTGTTTGCTCTTTGCTTGTTGATCAGTTGAGTTCTCGTAGAGTCTAATAATCAGTCTTTTTTCACATTCACAGCATGCAAATATCTTCTCCTATTCTGCAGATTGTCTGCCCTTAGCTGTGCAGAAGCCTTGTAGCTTGACCATGTCCCATTTATTGACTTTTGGTGTTGGTGCAATTGTCAGTGGGGTCTTCATAAAATCTTTTCCCAGGCTAATATAATGAAGAGTTCTTCTCACACTTTCTTATAAAGTTTTTATCATTTTGTGTCTTAAATTTAAATATTTTATCAAGGGTGAGTCAATTTTGTAAGTGGTGAGAAGTTCAGGTCCAGTTTTAGTTTTCTACGTATGCTTAACCAGTTCTCCCAGGACCGTTTATTAAACAGGAATTCTTTCCCCCAGTGTGTGCTTTTGTTTGGTTTATAGAAGATCAGATGGTAATATCCAGCTGGTTTCATCTATGGGTTCCATAGATCTATGTCTATTTTTGCGACAGTATCATGCTGTTTTGATTACCATAGACTTGTTAAATATCCTGAAGTCTGATAATGTGATGCCTCCAGATTCATTTCTATTTCTTAGAATCACATTGGCTATTCAGATTTTTTTTTCTGGTTCCATGTGAAACAAAGTACATTTTTTTCAAGTTCTCCAAAATATGACATTGGTGCATTAATGAGAATTACATCAAATCTGTAGATAACTTTGAGAAGTATGGACATTTTAACAATGTTGATTCTTCCTAGCCATGAGCATGATGTGTTCTTTCATTTGTTAACATCTTCTGCTATTTCTTTTCCCAGGGTTTTATAATTCTCTCTGTAGAGATCCTTCATATTCTTTGTTAAATATATTCTCAGGTACTTCATTTCTTAGAAGCTGCTGTGAAGGGTATTGTGTCTTTGATTTGAGTCTCAACTTGACTGTTGTTTGCATATATGAAGGCTACTGATTTGTGGATGTTGATTTTATAACCCAAGACATTACTGTATTTCTTCATTACATCCAGGAGCCTTGTGGTTGAATCCCTGGTGTTTTCTAAGTGTGATATCATATCATCAGCAAAGAGGAAGAGTTTGAACACCTCTGTTCCCATCTGAATACCTCTGAAATCCTTCTTTTGCCTGGTTGTACTGGCTAGAACTTCTAGCATCATGTTGAATAGTAGTGCAAATAGTGGACATCCTTATCTGGTTCCAGTTCTAAGTGAAAATGCTTTTAGTTTTACTCCATTCAGTGTGATACTAGCTGTGGGTTTCTTGTAGATGGCTTATTGTGATAGCATTTGAATTGTTGTAAGTATTATAAGTAATCTAGAGATGACATAAAGTATATGGGAGGATGTGTGTAGATTTTATGCAAATATTATGCCAGTTTCTTTCAAGGACTTAAACATGTGAGGATTTTGGTACCTGTGGGGGGCCTGGAACCAGTCTTTCACTGATAATGAAGAACAACTATATGTATAAAAGACACCTTCTGAGGCAAAGCACTACAAATGTTTTAGAGACTGAAGGGAGAGAGCCAGAGGGCTTTGCTCAGTTTGGCCTTGGGAGCTGAGCAGGAAGCACCAAAGCACTCATCCTGGAGTCACAGTACTTGTACACTTGCAGTGGAAATGAATACATTTTGTTAAAATATAAATTGCTTTCTTCCTCATTCTTTGACATTTCTTTTGATGGGCATGGAAGGGAGACAAATGGCATAGGATTCAGAGCCACCATCGGAGAAGATAAGCTTATATTCTGGGCATTCAAAGAGAAATTTTGGAAAGAGTTCCATGCTCTTTACTAAATTCCAAAATAAAAATAGATTTGAGGTTATTCTCCCTGGATTGCAGCAACTTCTTGGGTGGCCTTTATACTTGATTTTCTAATATACCTATTGCCTCAATCTTACCTGCCATCTAGTAGATTGGGCTGGGTAAGAGGCCAGGAAGCCTGGTTTGGCAGCAGAAATATCAGGAATATTTCCAAAACAGTAGATTCAGGAATGGCCAGTAAGGCCAGATAGACACACCAGATGTGAGTACTGAGCCCAGAAAAGCAGTGCCATGCACATCAGGAAATGGAACATAGCTGGAGCAGGAATGTCATAATAGAGCTGGAATCCAAACCCAAGGAATGTTGCCCAGGAAAGGGTATAAGACATTGATCCAACTGAGAAGGCAATTCTCAAGACCTAGAAAAACTGCAAAGGAGACTAAGAATTGAGGGAAATTTAGACAAAAGAAGGATGTGTCAGTAAATAGGAACAAAGTTTACCTCCATTTTGTGGAGTAACAACTGTGTACCTGGCCGAGTCCTAAACAAGGTGCATATGTTATAGTAAATCCTCGCAGTACTTCAGGGAAGATATCAACGTGCCTGTTTTGCAGATAAGAAAATAGGTTCACATTAAAGAAGGCGCAATTTGAGGTGTAGAGCGATATTTAGCATCCACACCTAGCTGTGTGTGCACTTCCATGGCTGAGACAATCCAAAACAGCCTCACTCACATCCAATTTACCCCCCCACACTGTTGGAGGACCACCAAGAAGAATTGATCTTTGTTCCCTATCTCTAAGCACTTTATAAGATAAAATAGTCTCATCACTACAGGTTTTGAAAATAGCTTGTGTGGAAATCTTCCAAAGGCCTCAATAGGTTATATCAACTAATTGTTTAGCTTCCTGCTTTCTTAACTCCTTAAGGACATCAAAAATTTGTCAATAATGTATTTGAAAATACGTTCCTTTGAAAGAGGTCATGTTGCCTCATGGGTTATTTTAAGAGTTTGATGGTCTGATCCTATAGTAATTATAAGATAGCGTTAGTTTGGAATAGAAATGTGATACAATGAGTTAAAGTACTTGGATTCTTCTTGGAATTTTATTTTATTTTTCCTGAGGTTACATTTTTAATCTTCTGGTCTTCTAACATGGAGGTCACGGCAAGTCAACCTCTACATTTTGGCCATACTTCTTTGATTTCATACTTCAGTTGTTTAAAAGTACCATTTGATTTGGATGATTTAAACTAAATTATTTTGCTAATAATAACAACTCGTATTTATTGTGCGGGTGCTCGATGCCAGACAATGTTCTAAGTGTGTGATCTCATTTGTCCTCCCATAACCCTATAAATTGCCTTTATTCCCAATTACAGATCTAGACCTATCTGTGCCTTGATACAGATCACCATTTGATCTAACGCTTCTAATTTTTTTTTAACTTGGAGGACACTTTGGAATTGCACATTTTCTTTCTCAGTAAGCTTTCAAAACACAGATTTCATGACCAATTATTTAAGCTGGTTCTATAGGAATAAAATAAATTCTCCCCTGGGGAGGAGGACTTTAAAAAGTGGGAGAAATGACAAAGGGGGTTATCACTTAAAAAAGTATGAATAGAAAGGCTGAAGCTGCCAGCAGAGACAGACCAGCAGGTAATGGGAGAAAACATACCGTATATACTCAAGTATAAGCCGAGTTTTTCCCGGCACAAAATTTGTGCTGAGTTCAGGTTTTTCGGCACAAATTTTGTGCCGGAAAAACTCGGCTTATACTCGAGTATATACGATAATAGTATTTTCCTAATCTCAGATTTGTTCTTTTATTAAAGTTTGAATAAAGCAGGCTTGTTTTATAATGTTTTGTCATGTGTTTCTGGGTCAATTACTTTGCCCCGTGTGTTTTATCTCCTTCTTTTCCTCTTTCAGGTAATATAGTTTTCCTTGTCTCTGTCATTCAGTTATTCAGTTTGAGGTAGCCTTTTGGCCTCTTTTTGTTCTGGAGATACCTTTTCATTGTTTTTGTTCTTCTTAACTTTGCTGTTCTTTAGAAGAGTCTTTTTCTCTCTAATTGTCTTTTGAAAAAAAAAAAACTATTTTATTTTCCCATTCTTCTCTTTTCATCAGCTTAGCCAATTGTGATCTGTTTTCATTTTTTTCTGTTTTTAATTACAGCTTTCTTCCATGGACTTTTTTTTTTTTTTTTTGCTTCCCTTCTTAATTTTCCTTTGTACACGTTATTTTTTCCTTCTATAATTAACCAGCAGCTTATTTGCCTGCCCAAGTATTTAGGATTTTTCCCATAGAGTGGATATTCTCCTTTCTTCTTTCCTTAGTCTCTCCCTCCAGCACTCACTGTGGCAATGTGCTAAGTTGAAGGGAAGGACTCCAAGACTCCAAGATCTTTCCATTACCCAGTTATTCCCTGCTCTTTAGAAACAAGTCCAAAATCACCTACTCTGCTCTTAGGCTATAACTCTTCCTTTAGTGTGGATAAAAGTGTGACAGGTGTAGTCAGAAGTTGCCTGCATGAATCACATAGGATCGTTGGAACAAAGCTCACCAAGGTAGGGCTTGGTGAGTAAGCGCTCTTACTGATGGAAGTAAGGCATCCGCTTCTTCTCAGGGACAGGAAACGGTCCTCAAAAATCCAGAAAGTGAGACATGAGCTGAACTTGCTTTCATTTCCCTGAAGTTGTAAATTGTTGAAATTAAAAGTAGTTTTTAGAAATGTAGTTTGTAAGACTAGGGTCTCACTGCCTTCCTTTGGACTCAGCTTCTCAGGCCCCCTTGCATTTGTTTGGTTCTTATCAAACAGGGGTCTCCATCAATGTCTGCTGAGTTCTGTGTTTTCTCAAGTGTTTCCCTGCCTTTCACCTTACCTCTGAACCCCCTCATTCTGTATGACTTTTTCTCCCTTTCTAACTCTTGGAATCTTTTCCATTTACGGCTAGAAGAACTAGGATGATATGAACTAACTGAAAGAAAAGAAACCATCACTTTCATGTGTTCAAATAAAGTCAACCATACCATATACACTTAAACCATATTTAATAATTATTCAGGTTCAAAGATAGTTACTATCACTGAGGGGCTCGTTAAAAAAAATAAATAACAGCAGAAAGACAAGACAGCTGAATCAAGGATGAAAATGATAGTGAAGGCGGGTTTGGCCTGCCATTTAGGAGGGGGGAAATCTAAGAACCCCATGTGGGGAGGAGGCTGAAGAAAAGGCAGCCAAATATTTATTTTAGCTGTACTTTTGCTGTCTCTATTGCCTTTATCTCTGTGGCCTTGTGGCAGCATCAGTGGCATCTGTGACCCTCTCCAGGTTTTAGAATACTTGGGAATCTAAACTCGGTCTCCCCTTGGTTCTGCATGATGGGAACAACAGCTGAACATTCCCCAAAGGGTTTCTTAGCCGAACATTCTGAAAATCCTTTCAGTGTGCTCTAAAGCTGTTCTGTCATTTGTCAGCTTCCTTGTTTGCTTTCTCAGAGGCTCAGTGAGACCCGTGTTTTCATTAAATATTTACAATCTCTCTTTCCCTTATTATTAACAGGTTTGTGCTCAAGGTCACCCATTTCACTGCTCACGTTCAGTGTCAGTGAGGCCTGAAGCAGCACTAAGGAGGAATGAGGAAGCCCCAAGTGAAGCAGGCACTGTCCTAGTGCACAACGTAACTTTGTTTAACTTCCTGTAGATTTTCTTCTGCTTGTTAGATTTGCTAATCACTATTGTTATAGACAGATATTTGCTCTATCATCCCCTGATGGAGGTGAGTGCAAGGGTGTGTGGGCCAGTGGTAGGAATGGTGGGACATTCTCTGAAATGAGTGGAGGTACATTCATTATTTTACCTAATACTGGTTAAAAAAAAATTGATAGCCCCATTGCTCTAATTGATAGGAGAGGCCAGCTGGATATTAGGAGGGTCTGTGGTCTGTGATCATAATTTTTGTTCCAATCTAAGTTGATGACAGCTGCCCTTGGAAATATTTAATTCTAAACCTAACTGGAATAACAAATCCAGTGTGAAAATAGATCTTATCCCATTTCCCTGACAACAGTCACTGTCCAGATTTCATTTTGGAATATAAACATGACAGATAAATTTAGTCTAAGGAGAAGTACAAGATACTTTTAATGGCTAATAACAATACATCTTGAGAAAACTGTTTTCCACCACCCTACCGTAGCCCAGTGAGTGGCTAAGTGAATTGTCTTTTCCACAGCCAACAACTCTCCCAGTGATGCTTCTCCAAACAGTCACATAAACCAAGAAAAATATATCATGAATGTCATTGGAAAAGCTTTGAAACAATGAAAACATTTCATTCACTTAAAATTAAAGCAGAATGGCAGTGACCTGCTTTTAATTCATGTTGTCCACAAAATTGTAGCAATGTATTCATCTTGATTTTTCATGCTTATTTTCCTTGTTTTAAAACGGTCAACTTCAATTGCCTATTATTTGCTCGAGTTGTTTAACTTTGAGCCTGTTTTTGACCAACAATTAAAAACATGCATTGAAATGCTGTCATTTTATCACATGGGCAATACTTTAGAAAAGCCATTTGTGCTCACAGACAATTTAAGGCTCCAAAAGATATTATTTTCTTTGACAATGAAACACTGTTGTGCTTAGGAATTTGATAATGGGGAAAGACTATTTGCTAGTACTTAAAATCTAAAATTAAAAAATCCTTATAACAAAGTTAGAGGGTAGCTTATGCGGTTCTTAATACTTTAACTATGGGGTGTGCGTACATTTCATAATCTCTAGAATTAGTTTGAGCGAAGAAGATGACTGATTAACACATGTTCCAAGTGATTCTGTAAGCCAATACTGATCATTTCTAAATTCCTTCTTAAGCCCCACAAACTTGAGATGTGTGAAAAGGTATATACTTGTAGAGGTCTCTTAATTTTGGAGATAAAATCCTAGGGATATTTTTACATCAAATTCTTTGACTGAAACTGACAATTAAAAGGTTAGCTGTTACATCCAGCACAAAATTTAAAAGTGTTCTAAATACCTTCAAACATGTGACTATATAAGAAACCCTGTGCCTCAGAAAGGAGGGTGTAGAAATGTATTGTTTTCACCCACATCAAGGTTGTACGGATGTGTTTTCTAAAGAACTCTTGAGTTTGGCATGTCAGCAAGATTATTTAATTATAATCATTTATAATTAATTTTAAGCAGTTACACAGACCTTTTCTTTTGTAGAAATAGGTCACTATCAAGCCACAAGGCTAGATTATAAGGAATTCAATTTATAAAATATTTCTAAAATAAATTCAATTTTGTAAACAAAGAACATATAAAATAGTATCATTTATAAGTGAAATGAAGGGAAGAAATGAGGGTTCTCAATTGGCTTAGACTAAAAACCCCAAAGACCTTTCTATTAAAGGGACTTGCTAGTCTTGAAAAGGAAAGGCAAACTAAAGGAATCATTATTCTTTCAGCTCTTATTTAAAAAACAAACAAACAAAAAACTGTTCTGAAAATCAAATATTTTAATCTAAGTAGCCCCAACCATTTTCAATAAGGGAATGATTTTCATTTTCTCTTAAATACGAATCATAGGAGTGGCATTTAAATTACGTAAAATTCTGGATTAGGGGAGTATAAATTAAAGAGGAATTACAGTAAAATAGAAACAGATTGCACAAGCTTAGTTCTAGAGGTACTTCAAAAATTCAGCCACAAAGCAAGCTTTGGAGGCATGTTGTGATTAATGAGTGACGATGTGGGTAGCCGCTGTCTTCTGAGTTGCCAGGGCTCCATTTCTCAGAAGGTGCCATATTGAAATGGCTTGAGGAATCCTTCCCCAGAATCTAGTCCAAGAGCAGATGAATATGAACTTCAGAGTGAAAATGAGAAGCTGAGCTTTTGTCATGGGAGAAAGAAAAGACCTGTAACTGCACACATATGATAGTCATTTACTTTATTATTGATGTTTTTGAACCTAAGTACATCTAGCATTACAGATATCACACAAAGAAGAGGCCATTCACTGGGCTGGAATGAGCTCAGAGAGGATGGAAGATTTCTCTGTTGAACCTGTATAGGCTGGACTATTTTTTTTTTTCCATCGCTCCCTATTTATTGCCACTTTGTACTCATTTATCCTTCCAATGTACATCATACAAGCTCTTATTATGAATGTAAGAGGAAAATAACACCCCTGATCACAGGCCAAGTTCTGAACTAGTCAAGAGAGAGAACAGGACTCTTGCCAATTAAGTATCAAAAGGTCAGATTTTGTAGTAACGAAGCTATTCGTTCTATATAGTTTCAACATAGCCAAATAAGCTTGATAACAACATTCTTTTGAATTAAACACCCATCCCAAAACATAAGTTTTCTGCAAACAGATAGTTTCCCCCAAAAGAAAGCAGAAGGGCAGTGTGTCTTCTCAACTCACCAACATCCTTAAATAGGAAAGAGAACTCAGAAGTGTTACTCCAATTCAGTGTTCCAAGGCCTGGGGATCCGCAGACCCATACGAATCCAAAAGGTCAGAACTACTTTAATAATAACACCATTGTTTATTTTCCCCTTTCATTTTCTCCCAAGTGTACATTGGGTTTTCTGAAAGCTGTATGACAGATAGTACTGCAATGGATTGAATGTAAAATCCAGAATCCAGCTGACTCCCATTAAAGATGTTCATTAAAGAGATTTTCAAAAATGTAAAGCAATGCGTCTACTCTCACTAAATTGTTTCTTTAACTTTTACAAAGCTTTGGTATTGGAAATCATTTTAAACTTACCGAAGAGTTGTAAGATCACACAAACAGAGCCAGTATATTCTTCCTCCAGTTTTTATGTTGTTATGTTTATTCTCAGCTAGGACACCATCCAGAATGCTACACTGACTTAGTTGCCGTAGCTCTGTGACAGTTCGGTGTTTACTTGTCCTGTATGACCTTGATAATTTTTAATACTACTGGTCAAGTGTTTTGGAGAATGGCCCTCAGTTTGAGATTGTCTGATGTTTTCTAATGATTAGATGAAAATTAGGGATAGAGGAAAGAATGCTACTGAGGTGGTGATGTGTCTTTCCTTGGGAACATGTGATACCAATATGTCCTGTTACTACTGGTGATCATAAACTTCAATCATTTGGTTCAAGTTGCGTATACAATGTTTCTCCATACTAAAATCACTACTTCTCTCTTTCTAAACAATACAAATTTTGCCTGTGAAAATAACCTGTTTCTCTTTAAGCTTTTGCCAACTAACTTAACTTTCATCAGTGGATCGCCTGAAGTGATCACCATTACAGTGTTCTAACGGTTACTTTCTATTTTCCATATTCTATCTACATTTTTAATTTAAATAATTCTGTACATACTGTCCTTTATCTTTCACTTATTGATTTATTCAATTACTTATTTATATCAATGTAGGCTCACAGACATTTATTTTAGTCATTGGATTGTATATATTATCATTAATTATATTATTGCTCAAATTGTTCCCATCCTTGGCCATTGGGAATTTTTCTTATTACTTCTGTGTCCCTTTGAAGCTTCCTTACTTTCTGACAACACAAAATGTTTCCAGTTTCCTTTTGTACTTCTCCTCTACCAGTTCTCTAAGGAATGCTATTTCTTTGTACCAGAGAAGATATTTAGAAATCAAGATCTCTGAGTGTTGGGTGCGCTCACTGCTGTGCTGGTGGTGGTGGGGTGGTCACTGCTTCTAGATCTCAGAGAGTAGAAATATGTGCATGTCTACTAACTGGTGTATATGCCTCTAACATCTTTTTGGTAAAAAAATGTGAGTCCATATAAATACCTCCAATCCAATCCAGCAACACACAGTTCCTTCTAGAATCTTCCATCACTTGTTCCTAACTTTCTTCCCTGACAGGGAGAAAACTGGCTCTCATTTTCTACAATGTATTTACTTATGTGTTCAACCTTGGTACACATGTAACGAAATTTCAGAATTGCTAACCCAGACTCTTAGGAGAAGAAAGTGTACCAACTGAAGTATAGTGTTCACATGAAATTCTTTTGTCTTTAGCCTCCCAGGACCAAATAAACACATTTCCAGTGGTACTCAAGTCACCTCCTTTGTTCACTGTCATTACATCAGATGTTTATAATATAGCTAGATATAGGTATCCCAGTCTATAGTCTGTCTGGTTGATTTTATTTATTTTCATACAATAAAATTCATTCATTGTGGCTTACAATTCGTAGGGCTTTGACTAATACATAGAATCATGAATCCATTGCCATGGTGCCACAAGTTGAGTATCTCTAATTCAAAAATGCTTGGGACCAGAAGTTTTCTGGATTTTGGAATTTTTTCTGATTTGGAAATATTAGCATAATTAGATCTCTTGGGGATGGGATCCAAGTCTAAACATAAAATTCATTTATCTTTTATGTATAACTTAAGCATATGGACTGAAGGTAATTTTATACAATATCTTAAATTATTTTGTGCATGAAATGAAGTTTGTGTACTGGAACCATCAGAAAGCAAAGATGTTGCTATCTCATGGGGATAATCTGTAGCTGTTTGATATCACCCTCATTCCCAATTCTGAATTTATATGCTGCCAAGTAGCAATTGTTTTCTTACACTTATTCTGCATAAGTACTTTACAGTAAAAATTTTGACATACCATTAATACAGTGAAAAAATAATATGTTCAGGGTAACTAAGCAGCACAGTAGCTTCATCAAAACACCTGCATCAGCTCTTAAATAACAGCCAGAATTCAGGCAGTTATTAGACTGTTACGCAGAGATGGTCAACCTGTATACTGAACAGTTCCATCACCCCTAATTTCCCTTATGCTGCCATTTAATAGTCCTCCCCTGTCAACCACTGATGCATTTTTTAACCCTACAGTTAGGCCTTCTCCAAAATGTTATAATTTGGGTATTTCTTCTCTTACTGTACAAAATGTATTTATATTGTTCCCTAACTCAATCATTCATTATTTTTAATTAAGGTTATACCATCGTATAGATGTACCATAGCTTGTTTATAGATTCACTCACTGAAAGTTGTCTGGGTGTTTCCAGGTTTTAGAAATTTTGCATAAAGAGATTGCAAACATTCTCACATGGGTTTTTGTGCAAACATACATTTTCAAATGTCTTATGTAAATACCTAGGAATGGGATTACTTGGTCACATGGGAGGCGTAATTTTAACTTTACAGAAACTGCAAGACAGTTTCCCAGAAGAAATGTACAATTCTGCATTCCCATCAGCACTGTGTGAGAAATCCAGTTACTTGTACCTTTGTCAGCACTTAGCATTGTCAAATTGTTTTGTGTTTTTGCTTTTGCATTTAATTCATTCTAATAGGTATGTAGTGGTATTTTGTAGTTTTAATTTTTGTTTCCCTAGTGACTAATGATGTCCAGCATCTTATCATAAGCTTATTTGCCATCCATTTTTTTTTAATCAAGATTCTTTTCAGATCCTTAGTTAATTTTTTACTCAGATTATTTTTCTTGTTATTGAGTTTGAGAGTTCTTTATATATTCTGCATATAAGTACTTTATCAGATATGTGATTTGAAAATATTTCTCCCAGTCTGTATCTCGTCTTTTATTTTTCTCAGCAGGATTTTTCACATATTAAAAATTTTAATTTTGATAAAGTCCTATTTACAATTTTCTTCTTCTTTGGATTGTGCTTTGGGGTTGCATTTAAAACTCTTTGGCAAACCCAAGGCCATACAAATTCTTCTTCTATGTTTTCTTCTTAAGTTCTATAATTTTGGATTTTATGTTTACTCTTAAGATGTATTCTAAGTTAAATTTTACATAAGATGTGAATTGGAGTGAATTCATTTTTTTTATTACAAAGACAAGCATGCTTTTTCCAGCTTATTACTTCCAATGTGAAAACAAAAGTCTACTAAGTTTTTTTTTTTTAAAACCTGGGAAAATATGTTTTTAAAAATAATAAAAATATGTTAATTACGCTATCAGGAAACATAAAATATTGTTATATTAAATAAATAAATATTTTTTAGATTACTTATGTTTCTTTCTAACATAGGGTGACTTTCACTTCCTTGCAAGTTGAAGAAACAGGGACCTATATAACAGCCTTATACAACTGAAAAAAAGATAAAATACATGAAACGAAGGTTTTAGACATTGAACAAATAGGTAACACAGAACTGTGTTCTTAAGGGAGGGGGAACAGTAAAGGTGAATCCTACAATTGCTTCAGATTACTTCCTGGAAACAGTTGTCAGGTCTCAATATAGAAAGGGAAAAACCTAGGTGAAGCCCAGACTTCTCTGAGCTGAGGAAGTGGATCTGGGAGTTTAGGAAACAACTAGTGTTCATGGGGATGTATACTGGAGAAGAGAGATACACAGAGACAGGGTAGCAGAAATGTACATATAGCTCTCTGAGTATTGTTGAGCACTTGTGTAAAACAAAACAAAAGAACACTGAGAAAGAACTATCTGAAGAAATAGCTCAGAAAAATCCATGAGGTTCATACCTGGCCAGGAATAGTTTGTGTTCTCATGAGTCAAAGTGAAAAAAGAAATGAATAAAACAACCTGTAATAGGTAAGGCACTGGGTAGAGTAAAACTAACAAAAGTAAAAAGAGCACCTCAGAAGAGTCAAACTATTTACAAGCAACTTCACTGAATCTCAGAATAAAGCTCAAAAATAAGTTAAAGTATGTTACAATATCCAGTACCCAACAATGTAAAATTCACAATGTCTGCACTCAACCAAAAATGAGTAGGCATGCAATTAGGCAGTATAGTATGACTCATGTTGGGAATGACAGCATATTTCTCCTAAAAAAGGATATAACTTAGATTCTATACTGAGAGAAAAGATCTTTTACAAAATTAAGACAATGATTTTCTTAGGCATTTAAAAGCAGGAAATAATCATCATTAGTGTACCTACATTGTAGGAAATGATAAGGTCCATCAAGTGAGGAAAAACAATTCCATTGGGAAATACATGGAGGAATGAAGAACACTGAATATAACAAGCAGATGGGTAAATATAAAAACTTTTAAAAATGTTAACATTATGTGAAAATTAGTAGCAATATACAGTGAAATTTGTAACATATGTAAAATCAGAATGCATAACACCAGGACACAGACTGAGAAAGGAAAAACAGAAGTAGATAGTTTATAGTTCTTCTGCCTTTATGTAATTCCACTTGGAGGTAGACTGTGACAAGTTAAAAACATGTACCATCAACTTTAATGCAACAACTGAAAAAAAGTAAGTTATAGCTAGTGGATTAGTTTCCTTTCCCAGCTGTTAACAAATTACTACCAACTTAGTGGCTTAAAAAGACATCTACTTCTCTGTTTTTGTGCCAGTACCATGCTGGGTGAGTCTTGAACTCTTTTTTATTTTTTATTCATATTGTTTGAGATTCATTGATGGTACAAAGACTTAGGTTACACTGATTGTATTTGTTTGATAATGTCAGTCTTATAATTGTGTCTTTAATACTAATTTTTTTTTTGAGACAGATTCTCACTATGTCACCCTTGGTAGAGTGCCATGGCATCACAGCTCACAGCAACCTAAAACTCTTGGGCTTAATTGATTCTCTTGCCTCAGCCTCCCAAATAGGTGGTACTACAGGTGCTTGCCACAATGCCTGGATTTTTTTTGTTAGTTGCCATTGTTGTTTGGCAGGTGTGGGCTGGGTTTGAACCTGCCAGCCCTGGTGTATGTGGCTGGTGCCCTAGATGCTGAGCTATAGGCACTGAGCCTCAATACTCATTTTTTACTTTTTACTTTGATCTTCTAAGAACATTTTGATCCTGACCAAGTCATCCTGATTTCTATTTCTTCACAGACAATGTGAAGAGTTATGAAGAATTATATACTCACAGGAGGAATTTCCCTTATGACAAGGGTGAGAAAGTCACTGTATTATTTTTATTTAAAGTTTTTTGGCAACACAAATGGAACTAATGAAGAAATATCAATGATACCTATTTACGAAAATAGGCAATTTCCAAAGGAGTCACTCAATCTGCAGTCATATTTATTAATTATGGAAGACAAAGGAAAATTCAGCCTCTGCTTATCATGTCTGTCCTTCATTCAGATATGTAGATCTTCTGAAATCAAAGGGTGTGTTAAGTTTTTTACACAGGTGCAGAGGTCCTCAAACTTTTTAAACAGGGGGCCAGTTCACTGTCCCTCAGATAGTTGGAGGGCCGGACTATAGTTTAAAAAAAAAAACAAAACTATGAATAAATTTCTATGCACACTGCACATATCTTATTTTGAAGTAAAAAAACAAAATGGGAAAAAATACAATCACACCGCCTCATGTGGCCTGTGGGCCGCAGTTTGAGGACCCATGGTAGGACTACTGTGCATAAAGAAAAAAAATTGCAAAAATATAATGTGAAGCTTTGTTAACTAAATTATTATTTTATTCCATGGCTTGGTGATGTTTGGGAATATTAATTTTATCATGTTTTACTCTTCCTCAGTTAAATTACAGAAGGAGAAATAAATGTTATACTTCTTAATAATCCTGAGAAACCAACAGTCAGCTGCAGAAGAATTTCTCTCCCAAAGATGAGAAACTTACCTAAAGCTAAAATAACCTTGGAAAAAACTATGTAACAAATAACAGCACCCTGGTCTCTTGAGAAAGTTAATCATCATACTAATCCACATACCTTTCACCTCATTCACCCAATTATAGCATTAGGACATTTGTGTTCTACATATGATAGATCCAACTTGTACTTGCAATGTGCTCCATAGTTGTGGTCCCCTACTATCCCTTACTATCCCTCTCACCCCTCCCCATCCCTCTACTTTCCCTTCCCTCCTTCATCCTAGGCTAAAGTTTTGTTTCATTTTTCATATGCAAGTGTGAGTTATTAAAAATTGATATCACAGTAGTCCTGAGTACATTGGATACTAATTTATACACGTATCAACACACTAAAATTGGAATAAATGTATTTATGATCTATGTACAAAAGACTTAATAAAAAAAAAAAAAAAGCTAATCATCAACTTTTGGTTGTAACAGTAACTATGCAACTGATATTGAGCTGAAAAAGAAAGTAAAAAAAGAGTTTGGAAGAAAACTGTTCCCTGGAACTCAGCACTTCATGCCTTAAGGCATCCAATTGAAGGTCTCTTTTGCTATATTGTCGGTGTGAATATCTGTCAATTCTAGTTCCCCATTTTCCTGTTGCAAAGTAACTTCATTTTCTAAGTTGATGGCAGAAAGAATGCAATTACTCAGAAAAAACACATATATACATTAAGTTCTCAATAATATAACCCAGAATATTGTAATGGAGCACATACCTTGGTTTTATTCCATAAACCAATGCATAACTTTAAAAATGGGATATTGCCCTGGCGTGATGGCTCACACTTGTAATCCTAGCACTCTGAAAGGCCCAGGCAGGTGGATGGCCTGAGCTCAGGAGTTCAGCCTGAGCAAGAGTGAGACCTCATCTCTAAAAATAGCCAGGAATTCTGGTGGGTGCCTGTAGTCCCAGCTAGTTGGGAGGCTGAGGCAAGAGAACTGCTTAAGCCCAAGAGTTTGATGTTGCTGTGAGCTGTGATGCCATGACACTCTACCCAGGGCAACAAAGACTCTGTCTCAAAAAAAAAAAAAAAAAGGGATTTAAAAAAAATTTGTATTATTGAGGTTTAAAAACATTAAGATTGCTAGAATTATAAAGGACATTTTAAGGTATTTGCTTTAATTATAATTCTGACATATCTATTGTATGTTTTATGCAGTAAATGCTATTTAATGGAAAACATGGTTTAAGATATATGTTTATGCAATACATAACTGTGTCTTTGTTTATTAGCTGATATTGGTCATCTATTTTTAAAGTATGTTTTAAAAACTTAATTGTACCTCTTAACTGTTAAGAAAAATATAAGGACCTTAAGTAGTTGGTAGTGGAAATCTATGAGCAGTGCTCAAAGTTAATGAGAGTCCCTACAAGTACCATTTACACTCCAGTTGATAACTACAATGCAAAGAGTTATGAATAAAGAAAAAAATGGCCCCAGAATTTATATTACACAAGATATTATATGAAGCAGTCTTTATTTGAGGTTAATATATTCTTATGTACTTTATTTATTCAATTTATTCTAAATATTCTACATGATGAATAATGCTTTTCTCTCATGAATGTTTTTGCAGTATATTTCATTTCTCTAATGATCCTTTTTATTGAAAACATTTACTGAAAAAAGAACATTCCTGGAAATGTAAATATAGTGCAAATAAATATTTAGTTTAACCATAACAGAAATTAAATGACTATTACAAATATCATTATTTGCTACTTCAAGAAGCCTTCTATGGTGTATACAAAAATATACAATTTAAAGAAACAGTTTTAAGAAAAATTCATGAGAAACTTCTCTAAAGAAGACAGGCGCATGGCCTTCAGACATATGGAAAAATTCTCATCATCTTTAATCATCAGAGAAATGCAAATCAAAACTACTTTGAGATATCATGTATCTCAAGTGAGACTTGCCTATATCACAAAATCTCAAGACCAGAGATTTTGGCGTGGATGTGGAGAAAAGGGAACACTTCTGCACTACTGGTGGAAATGCAAATTAATACATTCCTTTTGGAAAGATATATGGAGAACACTTAGAGATCTAAAAATAGATCTGCCATTCAATCCTGTAATTCCTCTGCTGGGCATATACCCAGAAGACCAAAAATCACATCTTAACAAAGATATTTGTACCAGAATGTTTATTGCAGCCCTATTCATAATTGCTAAATCATGGAAAAAGCCCAAGTGCCCATCGATCAACGAATGGATTAATAAATTGTGGTATATGTACACCATGGAATATTATGCAGCCTTAAAGAAAGATGGAGACTTTACCTCTTTCATGTTTACATGGATGGAGCTGGAACATATTCTCTTAGTAAAGTATCTCAAGAATGGAAGAAAAAGTACCCAATGTACTCAGCCCTACTATGAAACTAATGTAGGGCTTTCACATGAAAGCTATAACCCAGTTGCAACCTAAGAATAGGGGAAAGGGGGAAAGAGAGAGGAGGGAGAGGGGAGGTTGATGGAGGGAGGGGTACTGGTGGAATTACACCTGCGGGGCATCTCACAAGAGTATATGTGAAACTTAGTAAATGTGGAATGTAAATGTCTAGGCACGGTAACTGGGAAAATGCCAGGAAGGCTATGTTAACTATTGTGATGAAAATGTGTCAAATGGTCTGTGAAGCTAGTGTATGATGCCCCATGATCATATCAATGTGGGCATCTATGATTTAATAAAAATAAATAAATATATAAATAAAATTTAAAAAAAGAAAAATTCATGTGTTAATTCCAAAAGTTCAAATATTTTTTAAGAAGTATAGATCCAAAGAAGTTTAATGACTGGCTTTGAGTGGGGATGTGAGAAAATTATTCAAATATGGAGAAGTAATTAATATTATGGTTTAAGGCTTGTGTGGGTTTACTTGGATGGAGGTGGGGAATTTGAAATAGTAGTCAAAGCTTGAACTGGAAGTGAGTTTCATTTGGCCCTTGGGGAAAGAAGAGTTGTATCATTTTTCTGAGACACAGACTTAAAAAATTGACTTATATATATCCAAAGAAGAGTGTCAGAACCAGAGAATAATAATAATAATAACTTTTGATATTCTCTAGAGTGTGTAATAGTTGTCAAGGAATATTGGTTTTGACAATATTTTGGCTTGGTGTAGCATATATATGTAATATATATGCATTTTCTAGATGCAGATAAGAGCACTGCACCATAATAACATGATTAAATTAATCAATAACATTATAATAAAAATAATATTCAGGTATTGTGTTACACAGAGGTCAAAGAAAGTCTGCATTGTCAGCATGTCCAGGAAGTTATGAGGACTGCAGCAATAGGAGAAAGAGGTGTAACTCCTCAGATCCAGTGATTCCTGCCTCTGTCCACCTCTCATATTTGATGACAACATATGTAGTCACTCCCTGTGTCAGGTTTTTATGTGTCTGTATCAGTCTGCTGTTAGTGAGGCTTGCAGGTAAGGCACAAGAGAATCACTTTTGTCTAAGAAGAAGAGGATGGCAAAGCTGTTCTACTAAAAATGAACAATGTTGACCACTATATTTCAGTGAGTAATTTTGTTGAAATACAGTGTTGGAAAGATGATTTAAAAGACACTAATATTTTCAATAGGTGATTGGAACATTTACATTTATTAAAAGATAAAGATAGGCAGAATAGATTTCTAGACTTAATAAAAAGCAATTATTTCTCAGATGTAAAAGTTAAAATTGGAAGGAGGAGGGACAAAATGGCCAACTGGAACCAGCTTTTGACAGAAGCTCCCATCCAGAGGGAAGGATTATGACCAGAAAGTACCCAATAATGCTGAAGGCTGGGAGCTGAGTTGAGAGAAAAGAATGGTAACTGTACGTCACCTCTGCTGAAGCAAGCTGTGACTCTAAGAAAGCAAATTTCAGGTACAAAACTCATCCCAAAGAAAAGTATCTGCCCCTCTCTCAAGAGTGTTTTTTTTTTTTTCTTTTTGACTTGGAATAGGTTTTCTACAGGCAAATGGTGAACTGAGGACCTCTTGTCTCACTCCACAGGGGAGAGTTGCAGGAAGTAGGGACTACTTATCCAGAGGGACCCTGCTGTGACCCTGGGCACTCCCCTGCCAGGCATGAAAATTGCAGTAATGTTTTCCCTGCCATTTTGAACTTCCACTCCACCTTACCCTCCTCTCCTGACAGTACAGAAGCCTAACTCTTGCAGAGACCAGAATGTCTGCAATTCATTGCCAGGTCTGGACACTGCATGGGCTGTGTTAGAAAAGCTACACTGTAACAGTGAACCTAGCAGTAGTGCAGACAAAGGTGGGAGTCTGTTGGGCTTGGCTCTGTAAAAGTTCAAATCAGTTGTGGGAGGAGGCTTGTGAGCCACGCACCCCACCCTGACAGAGCTATGAGCCCTGTCCAGCTAGAGCTACTCACCAGGAGCCTCACTCAGCCAGAGCCACTTGCCAGGACCCCCACCAGGGGCCCTGCCCTGCCAGAACTCTGGGCACCACACCCTGCCAGAACTGGGCACTGTGCATCCCGCCCTGCTGCTGGAGCCGTGAGTCACACATTCCCAGAGTGGCCACTACAGACACCTCCCTGGCCATAAGAGCCCCCTGAGAGCTATGCATAGACACCTCCCATGAAGACTCAGCAACAGAAGAGCAATCTTTCCAGGGTCTAACCTTGGAAAGGCACCTCCCCAACTCTTCCAGAGGACTGCCAGAGGAAGCCAGACCCCACCCTATAGGGATACCAGTGAGGTAGAGCAGCTGGGGCAAAGGCACTGTGGATGAGGTAGAAAATCATTTGCTTATATGTTGTCCTCAAATTCAAACTTATCTCAGGTGGAACACTCTTCAGGTGTCATTGAATACTTGAGGCAGGCAGGCCTCACCTCCCACAGCCAGGAGGTGCTAGAGCGTGGTGGCCAGGCCAAGGGGGCTTTGACTTTCCTTTCCTGTGTGTCTGGCAGACACAAGCCCTGACACATCTGCTTATTGAAAAGAGCAGGACCACAGCCCCATGGGGTTACCAGTGACTTGGCATGAAAGAAGTGGAAGGTGGGGAAAGAGATACCAGCCCTTCTGGTCCAAACTGTGCCACTGGGTGGGCCTTTCTGACTCCATAGAGTGCTAGAGTGGGCCACATTTGAGCAACCAGTAGTCCTCTGCTCTCTAGCTGCTAGAGACTTTTTGAACTCTCCCACTTGAGAGTTGGTACTGAATGGGTCAATTGCTTTGGAACTTCTAACCTGGGCTAAACACCCAAGGACCCTCTCGGGTGGTACCCTGGTTGTGTGGCAATGAGAAGGGTTGATTTCCCTCTCTCAAATGTTGCCCATGCAAGGCAGGGTGTCTTTGTTGCTTGTTTCCCCACAGCTGATATTTCAACCCAGAGTCACTGATTCACTACAAATGGAAAAGACCAGCAGAATACAAGACAGAGCCACCACCCCCACCGCACCAAGTAGGTCACCAGAACTTCAGACTGCAGTACTGCACAGTACTGCAAAGCTGTAGGGGGAAAAGCTACAGTCACCAGTCCAAGAACCATGGAAAAGGGCTGGTTAACCTAACTACAGGAGAGCCCAATTCAATTTCACATTATCTGCCCATCTAACCAAAACAGTGAAAAAAAAAAGTCATGAGGCAGAAAAAGTGGAAAAACTCTGGCAAGGTTCATAATTAGAGTAGATCAGCTCCCCCAAGAAATGACAAAACAGACACACCAGAGTATCTCATTCATAGACAAATGGCTGAGATGTCAGAAATCCAGTTCAGAATTTGGATGGCAAATAAGATCAACAGCATAGAGGTAAAGATGGAATTATAAATTCAAGGAGCAATTCAAAAGTTGTCTCAAGAGTTCAATGAATTTAAAGACAAAATCACCAAATGTTTTGACACATTGAGGTAAGAACTTGAAGCCCTCAATGATCTCAAAAATATAGTACAATCCCTCGGTAACAAAATAGAGCAGGCAGAAGAAAGGATCTCTGACAATGAGGACAAAATTTTTGAACACTCCCAAATGCTTGAAGAGGAAGAGAAGTGGAGAGCAAAAATGGATGATTCTTTCACAGAGCTCTGGGATAATTCAAAGAAAACTAATATTTACTTTATAGGAATTCCTAAAGGTTTCTTTGAAAGGCACAGATGTTCTACTGCAAGAAATAATTGAGAACTTCCAAACACAGCAAGAAATTTTGAATTCAGATAGCAGACAGTTTTAGAACCCCAGCATGACTCAACCCAAATAAAACATATCCAAGACACATTATAATTAACTTCACCAAAGTTAATATGAAGGAGAACATTCTGTAAGCAGCCAGATGTAAGAAAATCATAACCTACAAGGGGAAGAATATTAGAATGACTGCAGATCTCTTTGCTGAAACCTTTTAAGCTAGAAGAGGGTGGTCATCAAACTTTAATCTTCTAAAACAAAATAACATTCAACCCAGGATTTTGTATCCAGCTAAACTGAGTTTCATTTATTATAAAGAAATTAAATACTTTAATGACATTCACATGTTGAAGAAATTTGCCATAATTAAACCAGCTCTTCAAGATATTCTCAGACCTAACTCCATAATGACCAGCACAATCCTTTACCAATAAAGTAAACTCACTCAGAAACCAAATCAAATCCCAACTTCCACAGTGGCAAAAGGATTAAAAATGTCCACTGGACTTTCAAAAACCTGAATACCCAAAATACAGCCAGGTTTATCAATGCTCTCAATTAATGTGAATGGCTTAAATTGTCCTCTAAAGAAGCACAGGCTGGCTGACCAGATACAAAACTCAGTCCAGATATCTGCTGCATACAAGAATCTTATTTTACCTTAAAAGATAAATATAGACTCATGGTGAAGAGATGGTCATCTATAATTCAGGCAAATGGAAATCAGAAAAAAGCAGGTGCTGCAATTTTATTCGCAGATACAAAAATAGGCTTTAAACCAACAAAAGTAAGGAAAGATAAGGATGGCCACTTCATATTTGTTAAGGGCAACACTCAACATTATGAGATTTCAATTATTAACATTTATGTTCCCAACAAGAATACACCTCAATTTATAAGAGAGACTCTAACAGACATGAGCAACTTGATTTCCTCCAGCACCATAATAGTCAGAGATTTTAACACCTCTTTGGCAGTGTTGGATAAATCCTCCCATAAAAAATTAAGCAAAGAAATTATAGACGTAAACTTAACTATTCAACAATTGAATTTAACAGACATCTGCAGAACATTTCATCCTAACAAAACTGAATACACATTCCTCTCATCAGCCCATGGAACATCCTCCAAAATTGATCACATCTTAGGTCATAAGTATAAACTCAGCAAATTTAAAATAATAGAAATAATTCCTTATATTTTCTCAGACCATTGTGGAATAAAAGTTGAACTCTCTTCAAGTCCCTTGCCCACCCTGAGATGGGTTCACTTGTTGAGGAAATGTAAGAGGGAGGGGAGGGAAGAGGGGAGGATGAGTGGAGGGAGGATAATTGGTGGGACCACACCTACAGTACATCTTACAAGGGCACATGTGATATTTACTAAATGTAGAATATAAATGTTTTAACACAATAATTAAGAAAATGCCATGAAGACTATGTTAGCAAGTTAGATGAAAATATTTCAATTGTATATAAAGCCAGCATATTTTAACTCATGATGGCATTAATGTATACAGCTATGATTTAATTAAAAAAGTTGAACTCAGTAACAACAGGAATCTGCATACTCATACAACATCATGGAAACTAAACATTCTCATGCTGAATGGTAGCTGGGCCATAGAAGAGATTAAGAAGAAAATTACCAAATTTTTGGAACAAAATGATAATGAACACACAAATTACCATAACCTCTGGGATACTGCAAAGTCAGTCCTAAGCGGTAAATTTATAGCATTGCAAACCTTCATCAAAAGAATGGAAAGAGAAGAAGTCAACAATGGGACATCTCAAGCAACTGGAAAAGGAAGAAAATTCCAACCCCAAACCCAATAGGAGAAAAGAAATAACTAAAATTAGAACAGAATTAAATGAAATTGAAAACAAAAGGATTATACAAAAGATCAATAAAAGTCAGTTTTTTTGAAAAGTTAAATAAAATTGATAAACATTTGGCCAACCTAACCAGAAAAAAAAAAAAAAAATCCCTAATTTTATTAATCAGAAATGATACAGGCCAAATAATGACAGACTCCTCAGAGATTCAAAAAATTCTTAATGAATATTACAAAAAACTCTATTCTCAGAAGTATGAAAATCTGAAAAAAATATAGAAATACTTGGAAACACACCAGCTTCCTAGACTTATCCAGAAAGAAGTAGAAATGTTGAACAAGCCTATATCAAGTTCTGAAATAGCATCAATTATAAGAAATCTTCCCAAAAAGAAAATCCCAGAACCAGACAGCTTCACATCAGAATTCTACAAAACCATTAAAGGGGAGCTAGTATTTATATTACTTAACCTTTTCCAAAGCACAGGAAAAGAATTAATACTTTCCAACGTATTCCATGAATCAAATATCACCCTGATTCCCAAACCAGGAAAAGACCCCACAAGAAAGAAAATTATAGACCAATATCTCTATTGAATATTGATGCAAAAATTCTTCTTAGTAAAGTATCTCAGGAATGGGAAAAAAAATATTTAATGTACTCAGTACTACTTTGAAACCAATTTAGAATCACTCACATTTGCTTGTGAAGAATGAAACACAACTATAGCCTAGGATAAAAGAGGGAAGGGGACAGAAAGGGGAGGGGAGAGGGGTGGGTTGATAGAGGGCATTTAGTAGGTGGACCACACCTATGGAGCACATTGCAAGTACAAGTTGGACCTATCATGTGTAGAACATAAATGTCTTAATGCTGTAATTGTAATTGGGTAAATGAGTTGAAAGTAATGTTGATTAGTAGGATGTAAGCACTCCAATTTGTACAAATAATAAACACATCAAATCCCATAATGGCAGAAATGTATTTATGATCTATGTACAAATGACTTAATAAAAAAATAAAAAATAATCAAAACTAAATAAAGTAAACCAATAAGTGCAATTAAAAAAAGAAAAAAAAAAAAAAAAGATCCTAGCAAACAGAATACAGCAACACATCAAACAAATTATACAATATGACCAGGTGGAGTTAAATAAAAAACAAAAGTCATATCATTCTCTCAATTGATGCAGAAGCTTTTGATAATATTCAGCATCCTTTCTTGATGAGAACACTTAAGAAAATAGGTATAGGAGGAAAATTTCTTAAACAGATAGAAGCCATCTACATCAAGCCCACAGCCAGTATTGTGTTGAATGGAGTAAAAATGAAATCATTTCCACTCATATCTGAAACCAGGCAAGGTTTCCCATTATCTCCACTGCTTTTTAACATTGTAATGGAAGTCTTATCCATCACAATCAGGCATGAGAAGTCAGTCAAGGGTATCCAAATAGGATCAGAGGATATCTCTTCACAGATGATATGATTGTGTATCTGGAAAACTGCAGAGACTCAACTACAAAACTCCTAGAAGTGATCAGGGAACACAGCAGCTTCTCAGGATACAAAATCAATACTCTGAAATCTGTAGACTTTATATATACCAACAATAGTCAAGGGTGAAAAACCAATCAAGAACTGTATTCCCTTTACAAAAGTGCCAAAAAAGATGAAATATCTGGAAGTGTATCTAACAAAGGAATTGAAAAATCTCTGTAAATATAACTATAAAACTCTGAATAAAAAAATAGTTGAAGAATTGTTAAATGTCTATACTTCCCAAAGCAATCTACAGATTTAATGCAATCCTATCAAAGTACCTCTGTCATACTTTAAACATCTTGAAAAATTAGTACTTCATTTTATAAGGAAATAGAAAAAACCTCAAATAGCCAAGACATTACTCAGAAATAAAAACAAATCAGGAGGTATCATGCTACCAGACTTCACACTATACTATAAATGTATAGTGATCAAAACAGCATAATACTGGCCCAAAAATAGAGAGGTAGATGTATGGAACAGAATTGAAAACCAAGAGATGAATGCAGACACTTATCATAATTTGATCTTTGATAACCTTATCAAAAAGATAAATTGGGGGAAAGATTCCCTATTTAACAAATGGTGCTGGATTAATTGGATGGCGACTTGTAAATGACTAAAACTGGACCCACAACTTTCTCCTCTAACAAAAATTGACTCTCACTGGTTAAAGGACTTAAACTTAATACATGGAACTATAAAAATTCTTGGAGAGAGTATAGGGGAAACACTTGAAAAAATTGGTCTTGGAGAATACTTTGTAAGAAGGACCCCCCAGGCAATTGAAGCAACATCAAAAACACATTACTGGGATCTGATCAAACTAAAAACTTCTACACTGCCAAAAACACAGTAAGTAAAGCAAATAGACAGCCCTCAAAAGGGGAGAGGATTTTTGTAGGTTATATTTCTGACAAAGGTCTAATAACAAGAATCCACAGAGAACTCAAAATAAGAAAAGAACAAGTTATCCCATTCATTGTGGGCAAGAGACATGAACAGAAACTTCTCTGAAGAAGACAGGTGCACAGTCTACAGACATAAAAAAAATGCTCATCATCTTTAATTATCAGAGAAATGCATTCCAAAACCACCAGATATCATCCAACTCCAGTAATATTAGCCCACATCACAACATCCAAAAACTAAAGATATTGGCATGGATGTGGAGAAAACGGAACACTTCTACACTGCTTGTGGGAATGCAAGCTAGTATGATCTTTTTGGAAAGAATTTTCGAGAACACTCAGGGATCTAAATTTAGACCTGTCATTTGACCCTGCAATTCTTCTACTAGGTGTATATCCAAAAGACCAACAATTACCTGTCAATGGAGATATTTGCACCAGATTGTTCATTAGAACTCAATTCATAATTGCCAAGTCTTAGAAGAATCCCAAGTGCCCATCGACCCATGAATGGATTAATAAATTATGATACATGTATAGTATGGAATACTATGCAGCATTAAAAAAAGATGGAGACTTTGTCTCTTTTGTGTTTACATGGATGGAGCTGGAAAATATTCTTCTAGGTAAAGTACCTCAGGAATGGAACAAAATATCCAATGTACTCAGTACTACTATAAAACCAATTTATAATCACTTACACTTTCATATGAGAAATGAATCACAACTATAGCCCAGGATGTAGGAGGGAAGGGAACAGGGATGAGAAATGAGGGGAGTCATTTGATAGAGGGAAGGTTAATGGTGGGACCACACCTCTGGAGCATATTGCAAGGGTACAAGTCAAATCTATCAAGTATTGAACACAAATGTCTTAACAATGTGATTAAGTAAATGAGGTGAAATCTATGTTAATTAGTAGAATGTAAGCACTCCAATTTGTACAAATTATCAATACATTGAATCCCACAAAGGCGTAAATGTATTCATGATCTATGTATACATGACTTAATAAAAAAAAGTTAAAAATGAACTAAAGAGAAGAATGATTATAGATGTCAGTCAAAAGAGGCAAGGTTATGGAAGGACATATAATAGGAATGAAAGATAAGTATAGGAAAAGGGAGCAGGCTAGAATGCAGAATGCCAGCAGAATGCCATATGTGTGGCATTCTGTTTATTTAAATATTGTAGTGCATCAGCTTATTAAAGGAGAAACTAAGACATAGTTTTAGAGTTCCAGAGATTAAAATAAAGAAGAGTTTTGTGAAGACACCTAATTAGAACTTGAAGATTTGAGAGAAGATAAAAATTATTCATGGAAACCATGAAAGAAAGGCTAAAACTGAACCTTAATGAGAAACACAAGAACAAAATGGATAGGAGGAAGGAAGATGAGAGGTAACTTTCAACAAAGGCTCCTGACCAGAGGGAGAGATGCTAGACAGATTTGGTCTCTGAAACTGAACAAGGGGAGTTGAGATAGGAAGGCAGACAGACAGGTTTTGCTTCATGAAGTTTGATGCTCTGTGACACAGTTCTCTAATTCAAAACGTAAATACTTTCATGTAAATTTCTCTCCTTCCCATTATATAATGCTCTTGTTATTCCTTGTTGACAGTGTTTACCTTAAAATGCACTCAGTCAGTAGGGGCTATTCCAGCATTCTTTTGCTTATGTGCACAGTATATTTTTTTCCACCCCTTTTCTCTATACCTATGTCTTTAGTATGCATCTTTTAATGATAGCCTGATTCAGGCAGCTTTTTTCATCCAGTTTCTATCTATTTTTATTTTGTGCTAGTTAATCTATTCATATTTAACAAAATTCCTTGTTTAATAAGTTTTTAATCTGTTTTAGTTATTTTTTATGTTTCTTAATTGCTTTCGATACTTAGGCTATCTTGTGCTCTCTTTGTTATTATTGTTAACATATTATTTTCATATTTACTTTCATTTTTTTCTGGCAACTTCTTAATTTGCTTCTTCTATTTTCTTCTCTAATTATCATCTGTTGTTCCACTTTTGCATTATAAATGTTGGCATTTGATTTTTCTGAATTACCCTAATACTAAGTTATAAAATATTCTTACTTGAAATTGGGGAAGATGGAAAACAAATAAAGATATAGAGATATATTAATAATTTTATTTAGAAGCTTCTAATCCAGCAAATATCAATTCTTGACCCAAAATGAAGAATAAAGAAAAATTAATGATCTATATTACTCCAGAATAATGTAGTGTTCAAACCCATAATGTAACTTCTAAAATTATATTCCAAGGTTGAGTGTGTGTGTGTGTGTGTGTGTGTGTGTGTGTGTGTTCTGAGGTAAGGAGCACACTGAAAACTTTCTACATCTCATATAAATGAGTTGTGGATAACACATGTATGTACTAACCAAGAAGTATGTGCAGTTGTGCTGTTTACTGAATATATTGCTATTACTTCTATGACTCTTACTGACAGTCACCTTCTCTTACCATGTACAATGAAAATTTTATTTTTATTGTTGGGGATTCATTGAGGGTACAATAAGCCAGGTTACACTGATTGCATTTTTTAGGTAAAGTCCCTCTTGCAATTGTGTCTTGTCCTCAGAAGGTGTGACACACACCAATGCCCCATCCTCCTCCTTCCCTCTCTCTGCTCTTCTTTTCCCCACCCCTCCCTCCTTCTCTGTCTCTGCTCTCCCCTTCCCCCACCCCCACCAAGACCTTAATTTTCATTAATTGTACTCGTATCAAAATTGAGTACATAGGATTCATGCTTCTCCATTTTTGTGATGCTTTACGAAGAATAATGTCTTCCACTTCCATCCAGGAAAATTTTTATTAATGAAACAAAATCTTCAAACTATAAAATGTATATGAACACAGTATATTTTATTTTGAAAACAGAGATACTATTATAAGTTAAACCATTTATTCATTTACATGTATCATAGAACCTTTCTGGAATTATTATTGGTGAGGATGAAAATACCCAGGATTGAGATGATTCTCAAAATATTGTTAGTTGGACCTCATCCTCTTGAGCAAGTTCCATTCTTTGATAAACATGTCCTTCAGTGCATCTTTTATGATTTCATTCCATAGGCTGAAGATGAAGGAATTTAGGAGGGGAGTGATGACACTGGAGAGGATGAAGAGGATATTGCTGAGGTGTAGGTTGCTCTTCTGTGAGGGGTGAACATAGACAAAGATGGAAATCTCATAGTCCATGAAGACCACAGTGAAATGAGAGTCACAGGTGGCAAAGGGTTTTTGTTGACATTGGCCTGAGGGTATCTTCAGAATGATAGAGATAATGTACACATAGGAGACCACTATAAGTAAGAGGGAGCTCGTGAGCAGGACAAGGAAGCTAAGAAAGTGCAATAGCTCAATGACATGGATGTCAGCACAGGCCAGGTGGAGCGGGGGGCACTGTCACAGAATTGATCACATTGGGGCCACCCTGTGGGAGTCCTGCCTTAAGGATGGTAGTCTAATTCCTGCCTATACAGCCATACCAGAAAGAGATGAAAAGAGAGAGGAAAGAGGGAGAAGAAAGAGGAGATGGAGAGAGGAGAGGAGGGGGAGAGAGAGAGATAGAGAGAGATAGAGAGAGACAAGTAGACAGGAGATCTCCTTTAGTATAGATAACTAAAATTTAAATACAATAGATATAAACGTTAAACAACCATTTGACAATGTGCTTTGAATTCAACTTGAATATTAGTGTTTTAGTAGAGGATAAAGAAAATAATCAGGAAAAGTGGTCATTGCAGAAGTAAAACTGTGGTTTAAGTACAAAAATGATTTCCTCATAATGTGTCTGCCTAGTAAATGTGGAGAACTAAAGACTTTTACTTGAGGCCAGCATGAGGGTTGTGGTCAGGCTAAGTAGGTCATGCTCTGTGCAAAGAGCCCTAGGTAGTCACTTGGCTTAGATGAAACTGATTAGACACTCCAGACAAGTGTGTGTGTGTGTGTGTGTGTGTGTGTGTGTGTGTGTGTGTGTGTAGTGGGGAATCATCTGTCCATAAGGGGCACAATGTATTATCTGTTCTTCCAGGAGGGAACGTCTTCTCATTTGCTTTCAGTTCCCTTTTACATATCCTTCGTAGTCCTGCTCGTGTATGTTTAGGATCCTTCACCACATCATCTCTACATGTTTTTCAATTTTCAGATGTCCAGTTCTGGCTAAATATACCTTGTATTCTTATTCTGTCAGGAACTATTCTTTGTTACCTATAAATAATATTGTATTTTGATACTGTTAGATTTTCACAAGTCATTCCTTCTTCCTTGAATGTTTTTTTTCTTTTTTTTTTTTATTGAATCATAGCTGTGTACATTAATATGATCATGGGGCATTATACACTAGTTTCACAGGCAGGTTGACACATTTACATCACACTGGTTAACATAACTTTCCTGGCAATTTTCTAGTTATTGTGTTAAGACATTTACATTCCACATTTACTAAGTTTCACATATACCCTTGTAAGATGCACTGCAAGTGAATGCTTTTTTTCTCCTCTTGCCTTTATGTAAAATGAAACTGACATTTCAAGACCTGATATGGATTTCCACAATTTTTGTATTCTTTCTGACTGTAAATCTAACCATCTTTTGTCCTTTCTCTTTACGTCTGGTAGTTCATGCACAAACATTTTCTTGACATTCTGTATACAGTTTATATTCCAGGTATTTTTCATTCCTTCTTCAAATACTTATTGAAATTATTTAGAATAAATACCTTATTCACTTTGCATATTTTAGCACCTAGCATGGTGGTATATGCCACATAGTAAGTGGTTAAAAATATTTGCTGACTGTTTGAATGAATGACTAATGTATATGAGAAATTAAAATTTAATATTCACTGCCATAGAGTAGAAAATTGGTAAGAATTATACGTTTTTATTGAGAGTGTTATAAGCAGCACTTCTATACTTTGTACTGGAGATTAAAGAAGACATCCTCCATGAAGAAGATAAGTCTAGGGCCCTGGCAAGGTGTTTCAAGGTATGTGAGAAAGTACACTTAAGATAACTTATCCTGAAAGTAATCCAGGGGTGGCGAACATGTTCGACTACACGCTCGGAGATCGCTCCTCAGAGGTCCCTCCTCAGAAGCAGCATAACAAAATCCAAACTTGGTAAAGAGCCACAGTATACAAAATAATGATAAGAGGCAAAGAGCTGAAATTCATTTTGGCCGGGAGCCGCATGCGGCTCTAGCCGCGTGTTTGCCACCCCTGTTTATAAATAGATGCTTTGGCCAGGCATGATGGTGCATGCCTGTAATTCCAACACTTTGGATGGCCAAGGCAAGAGGATTATTTAAAACCGGGAGTTTAGAACAAGCCTGAGCAAAATAGTGAGACCCTAGCTCCACAAAAAAATAGAAACACAGGTATTATTCAGGCATAGTGGAGAGCACCTGTAGCCTCAGCTACTTGAAAGAGTGAGGAAGAGGATTTGTTGTGGCCAGGTGTTTCAGGTTGCAGTGAGCTATGATGATGCCACTATTCTCTAGCCTTGAGGATAGCGTGAGACCCTGTCTATAAGTTTAATAATAAAACATATTGTGACTTTACGATTGGTTCCTGAGGAGTTAGATTTGAGAAAGAAAATCACATAATATTCAGGAGCATCTGGGAAATTTACACCAGGAAAATCATATTGTAGCAAATTTAAACCTTTAAAAAAAATTTTGAGACAGAAGAAAGCACCAGAGTCTCCCTCTATCCACATTTCTTCCCCTCATGAACTCTAAAGTCCTTCTAGTTTCCAGAAGTCATATTTAGGAGTAGCCATCCTAACAGATGTGAAATTTCTCTGAGACTGACCCTTACCCTCCACTGGAACATATTTGCTTCCTGACCTTTGTTGTCCTTGTCTTCCTCAAGATGTAACAATGTAATCCCCTTGAAAGGAAGTTTCCTGGTTATGCCATGGCTCACCAACCCACTTCACTTCCATGGCTCCAAAATCAGAGCAACCCTGCTATTGTATATTAATTTGGGCTGTCACACAGGTTTCAGTTTCTACTCAAGATGATTTTACGTGTTCAAATAAACATAACTCATTTATAGCCAGAGGTCATTCTTCCCAATCCCTAGTCCTGTGTGCAGTGCTCAGCACGATCCTCCATAATTACTGTAATGATTGCCAAAATTTTTTCCACACAATTCCTACACAAACCCCACACACATTTAAATTAACATGTCTTTTCAAATAGTTAATTAGAAAAAGTAACAAAAATGCATAGAATATGTACTTGAAGACAAAAAGGATTCACAACTAGAAAATATGAATCCATTTATTTTCATGATAGTTATAGTCAGCATTTCTATATGTATGCTCATTCATTGTAGCAGTAATCATTATGTACAATTTTATTCTGTGATCTTTCCTATGACTTTACATTATAAGCATATGTACTATGTACTGATTCTACATTTTAAAATGTATTTATATTTTTATTAGACACTTAACAATGATTACATAGAGATGAATCCTACCCTTCAAGTTTTCTCAATATAGTTAACATGAAATGACTAAAATAAGGTAATTTTGAAAGAGGCTCACATAAGGAATGATCATAGGACACCAGAAACAGAAAGAAATAAAAATGATTATCTGGTAGAATGATGGTGTGAAAGAACATTATGGCAATTTGAGCATGATAAAAAATGGTAGCTTTCATCCTGCCCTTACTTACTTGCTTTCTTTCTTTATAATATTTTTCAAGCTTACAAATTGAGGTATGATTGAAAATAAAACATATGTATATTTAAGGTGCATAATATGTTATTTTGATATACATGTGCATCATGAAATGATTGCCATAGTCAAACTTATTAACATATATCTTACTTCTCATAGTTGTTGTTGTTGTTATTGTTTGGCTGTGGTAAAAACACTTGATAGTTCACTTAGCAAATATCAAGTAAACAATACCTCATTATTAATCATAGCCACCAAGTTCTACTTATTTATTTTGTAACTTAACATTTGCACACTTTCAGCAATATCTTCCTTTCCCTCCATCCCAGCTTCCTATTAGTAATCACCATTTTACTCTGTTATATGAGTGTAATTTCTTTTTAGATTCCCTGTATATATGAGATCAGATTATATTTGTCTTTCTGTGTCTGACTTATTTCATGTAACATATATTTACAGTTAATGTATGTTGGTGCAAATGTCAGGATTTCCATTGTTATTAAGACCAAATAATATGTATGCATTCACAGTTTTAGTCCATTCTGTACATAGACATATGTTATTTACATATATTGGTGACTATGAATAATACTGTAATTAACATAGGGGTGCCACTATCTCTTTAGCATACTGATTCATTTTCTTTAGATGCATACCCAGAGGCAGGATTGATCATATGGGGTAGCGCAACTTTGAATTTTCAGAGGAACCTTCATACTGTTTTCCATAATGGCTGTACCAATTTACATTATCACCCATAATGTATTAGTTGCTAAATTTCCAAATATTCACCAACAATTGTTGTCTTTTGTCTTTTTAATGATGCTCTTTTTAATAACACATACAAAGTGATAACTCATTATGGTTTTAATTTGCATTTTACCAATGATTAGTAATGTGAAGCATGTTTTCATATACCTGCTGGTTATTTGTGTGTCATCTTAATCTCTGTTCATCTCAATAATAATAATAATAATAATAATATATTTAATAATATATTAAACATAATAAATAATATAAATAATAATAATAATATTTATTTATTTAATAATATTAAATATTTATTTAATAATAATAAAAATTATTATTATCATTATTTGTATGCATTCCTTACATATGATAATTTGGATACTAACCCCTTATTGGATATATAGTTTGCAGATATTTTCTACCATTCTGTAGTGTTTTGTTGTTTTTCTTTTTCATTTTATTTTGATTGTTTTCTTTTTTCTTTTTTTTTTATTGTTGGGGATTCATTTAGGGTAAAATAAGCCATGTTACACTGATTGCATTTGTTGGGTAAAGTCCCTCTTAGAATCCTGTCTTGCCTCCAAAAGGTGTGGCACACACAAAAGCTCCACCCTCCTCCCTCCTTCCCTCTCTCTGCTCTTTCTTTCCCACCCCCTTTATCCTTTTTTCTTTCTCTGCTCTCCCCTTCCCCCACCCCCACCATGACCTTAATTATCATTAATTGCCCTCATATCAAAATTGAATACATAAGATTCATGTTTCTCCATTCTTGTGATGCTTTACTAGGAATAATGTCTTCCACTTCCATCCAGGTTAATACAAAAGGTGTAAAGTCTCCATTTTTTTTTTTTTTTTAATGGCTGAATAGTATTCCATGGTGTACATATACCACAGCTTGCTAATCCATTCCTGGGTTGGTGGGTATTTAGGCTGTTTCCACATTTTGGCAATTATAAATTGAGCTGCAATAAAGTCTAGTACAAGTGTCCTTATAATAAAAGAATTTTTTCCTTCTGGGTACATGCCAAGTAAAGGGATTGCAGGATCGAATGGGAGGTTTAGCTCAACTGCTTTGAGGTTTCTCCATACTTCCTTTCAGAATGGTTGTATTAGTTTGCTGTCCCACCAGCAGTGTAAAAGTGTTCCCTTCTCTCTACATCTATGCCAGCATCTGCAGTTTTGAGATTTTGTAATGTGGGCCATTCTCGCTGGGGTTAGATGGTATCTCAGGGTATTTTTGATTTTCATTTCTCTAATATACAGGGATAATGAACTTTTTTAATATGTTTCTTAAACATTCATCTGTCTTCTATAGAGAAGATTCTATTTATGTCTCTTGCCCATTGATATATAAGATTGTTGACTTTTTTTCACATGGATTAATTTTAGTTTTCTATAGATGTAAGTTATCAAGCTTTTGTGTGATTCAAAATATGCAAATATCCTTTCCCATTGTGTAGGTTGCCTATTTGCTTTGGTTGTTGTCTCCTTAGCTGTACAGAAGCTTTTCAGTTTAATGAAGTCCCATTTGTTTATTTTCATTGTTGTTGCAATTGCCATGGCAGTCTTCTTCATGAAGTCTTTCCCCAGGCCAATATCTTCCAGTGTTTTTCCTATGCTATCTTTGAGGATTTTTATTGTTTCATACCTTAAATTTAAGTCCTTTATCTATTTTGAATTATTCTTTGTGAGTGGGGAAAGGTGCAGGTCCAGTTTAAGTCTTTTACATGTGGATATCCAGGTCTCCCAACACCATTTATTAAATAGGGAGTCTTTCTCTCAAGGTATGTTCTTGTTTGGTTTCACAAATATAAGGTGGTTGTAAAAAGTTAGTTTCATTTTCTGGTTTTCTATTCAATTCCAAGTGTCTATGTCTCTATTTTTGTGCCAGGACCATGCTGTCTTGACCACTATGGCTTTGTAGTATAGCCTAAAATCTGGTATGGTGAAGCCTCTAGCTTTATTTTTATTACTAAGAACTGCCTTAGATATACCGTTTTTTTTCTGGTTCCATACAAAATGCAGAATCATTTTTCTAAATCTTCAAAGTACAATTGTTGGTATTTTAATAGTAATGGCATTGAATAGGTAGATTGCTGTAAGAAGTATAGACATTTTAATAATGTTGATTCCTCTCCTCCATGAGCATGGTATTTTCCTCCATTTGTTAATATCCTCTGCCAATTCCTTTCTGAGGATTTCATAATTTTTTTATAGAGGTCCTTCACCTCCTTTGTTAGGTATATTCCTAGGTATTTCACTTTCTTTGAAACTATGGTGAAGGAAGTTGTGTCCTTAATTAGCTTCTCATATTGACTGTTGTTGGCATATACAAAGGCTACTGACTTGTGGACATTGATCTTATATCCTGAGACATTACTGTATTTTTTAATTACTTCCAAGTGTCTTGTGGTTGAGTCTTTGAGATTCTCTAAGTATAAGATCATGTCATCAGCAAAGAGGGAGAGTTTGACCTCCTCTTCTCCTATTTGGATTCCCTTTATTTTCTTGTCTTGCCTAATTATATTCGCTAGAACTTCCAGCACTATGTTGAACAGTAAAGGTGACAGAGAACAACCATCTCTGGTTGCAGTTCTAAGAGGAAAAGCTTTCAGTTTTACTCCATTCAGTAAAATATTAGTTGTGGGTTTGTCATAGGTGGCTTCAGACAGTTTCAGAAATGTGCCATCTATGCCTATACTCTTCAGGGTTCTAATTAGAAAAACATACTGGATTTTATCGAATGCTTTTTCTGCATCTATTGAGAGGATCATATGATCTTTATTTTTGACTCTGTTAATATGCTGGATAATGTTTATGGACTTGTGTATGTTAAACCAGCCTTGCATCCCTGGATGACACCTATTTAATCATGATGTATGACTTTTTGGATGATAAGCTGTAATCTATTGGCTAGGATTTTGTTGAAAATTTTAGCATCTATATTCATGAGTGAGATTGGTCTGAAATTCTCCTTTTTGGTTGGATCTTTCCCTGGTTTTTGTATCAGGGTGATGTTTGCTTTATAGAATGTGTTGGGGAAGATTTCTTCCTCCTCAATTTTTTGAAATAATTTCTGCAGTACAGGAATAAACTTTTCCTTGAAGGTTTGATAAAATTCTGGTGTGAAGCCATCTGGACCAGGGCATTTTTTGGTTGGAAGCTTTTTTATTGTGGTGGGTTTTCTTTTTTGTTGTTGTTTGTTTGTTTGTTTATCTCAGTGCTTAAAATTAGTCTGTTCAGGAGCTCTATTTCTTTCTGGCTAAGTCTAGGGAGAGGGTGTGATTCCAAATATTGATCGATTTCCTTCACGTTGTCAAATTTCTGGGTATAGAGTTTCTGGTAGTATTCAGAGATGATCTCTTGCATCTCTGTGGGATCAGTTATTATTTTCTCTTTATCATTTCAGATTGAGGTTACTAGAGATTTTACTTTTCTATTTCTAGTTAGTCTGGCCAAAGGTTTATCTATTTTATTTATTTTTTCAAAAAACCAACTTCTTGTTTCATTACTTCTCTAAATGATTCTTTTTGTTTTCAATTTCATTGATATCTCATTTGATTTTGGATATTTCTTTTTTTCTACTGCGTTTAGGCTTAGATTGTTCTTCTTTTTCCAATTTCATAAGAGGCTTGTAAGTTTGTTGATGTGCTCTCTTTCTGTTTTCTGAATGTAGTCATCTAAAGTGACAAATTTTCCTCTCAAAACGGCTTTTGCATTATCCCACAGGTTTTGGGAGCTTGTGTCTTCATGGTTGTTTTGCTCAAGGAATTTAATGATTTCCTGTTTTATTTCTTCCTGCACCCATCTGTCATTCAACAGAAGGTTGTTCAATTTCTATGCCTTTGTGTAAGGTTGAAGGTTTTTGTTAGTGTTGAGTTCCACCTTTAGTGCCTTATGTTCTGAGAAGGTACAAGATAAAATTTTAAGTCTTTTTATTCTATTGATATTTGTTTTTTTGTCCCAGGATATGATTAATTTCGGAGAATGTTCCATGACGTGATGAGAAGAATGTATATTTTTTATCTTTGTATGGAGTGTTCTATACGCATCTATTAAGCACAGTTGTTCTAGGGTCTCATTTACTGTACACCTATTGCTCTGTCTCCCTCTTTATGTGCCTCTCTTCTTTTTGTCAATATTCCCTTTTACCCACACCCTCTCCTTTCTTTATTTTCTTCTTTTTCTCTTTCTTTCTTTCTTTCTTTTTCTTTTCTTTATCCCTTCTTTCTCTTCAACCTTCTCATTCTTCTCATCAGTCCTACAAAAGGACTGATCAAAACCTTAGTCTACAGGCACAGAAACTTAAAGAGGAAGAGGAAGTGAAAGGAAAATTAAGGTAAGGAAACTGATAAAAGAAATAACCCATGAGGAAGAATCAGCAGAATACTCCTGGCAACATGAAGAACCAGTCCAGAGCAACCCCTCCAAGGGACCATGAGGTAACTACTACAGAGGATTCAACCTATAAAGAAATGTTAGGAATGACATAAAAGGAATTTAGAATACACATGATGAAAACAATGAAGAAAATGATGGAAACAATAAAGAAAACTTCTAATACAGTGGAAAATAACCAAAAGAAAATCCAAAAACAGAATTAAATAGGAGATAAACAATATGCAGAATATAGAAAGGATATAGCAGAGCTGAAGGAACTGAAGCAGTCAATTAGGGAACTTAAAAATGCAATAGAAAGTATCAGCAACAGATTAGACCATGCAGAAGAAAGAATTTTGGAGGTAGAGGACAAAGTTATTTAGATAACTCAGATAGTTAAAGAGGCAGAAAAGAAGAGAGAGAAAGCAGAACATTCACGGGCATACCATTTGCTGTCTGCTGGAAACACACCTGTCTTCAAAAGACAAATTAAAACTCTGAGTAAAGGGTTTTTTAGGCAAATGGAATTCAGAAGAAAATAGGAGTTGAAATCTTATTTTCAGATACATGTGTATTTAAAGCAACTAAAGTCAAAAAAGACAAAGATGGTCACTTTATATTGGTCAAGGGAAAAATACAACAAGAAGATGTTTCAATTCTAAATATTTATGCAACCAATTTAAATGCTCTCAGATTCTTGAAAAAGACCTTAGTCGAGCAATATGATATCTGATAATACCATAATAACAGTGCACTTTTACACTCCTCTTACAGAACTGGACAGATCTTCT
>CAUYPK010116466.1:0-67665 GCA_963574355.1 Loris lydekkerianus | reverse complement strand
TATGAGGAAAGGACCAAGGAAGGGGAAGGGAGGGGGGAGGTTTGGGTGGAGGGAGGGTGATGGGTTGGGCCACATCTATGGTGCATATTTTTATCTATAATAAAAATAAATAAATAAATAAATAAATAAATAAATAAAAATCTCCACTGGGAAAAAAAAAAAAAAAAGAGTCACAGGGTAAGTGCTGAACCGTCCACTCCTGTGGCCCTATACTTGAAGGATGCACCATCACCCCAGAGGGTTGTATGCTGGGGCTCCGTGGAGTTCTCTGGCTCTTCCCACCTCCTCTCTGCAGGGTGGGACTCAGGGCTCAGGCAACTCTGACTTCTGCCAGGTGCAAGCACAAGGCCAAGGCATTCTGCAGCCAAGACAGGGTGGCCAGGAAAGCAGGGGGAGAGAGGGACACGGGCTGGAGAAGTGGGACCCCATCAAATCCTCATCCTTCCTTGCTCATTGTAAGGCCCTGGGCAAACCAGGGGATTCTCTGGGCCTCCTGGGCAACTGAGGTCAGAGAAGGCGTATCTAAGGGAAGCCCCAGAGGCTTTGCCATTGTGCTCTGGGTCATCAGGGTCTCTCAAGTGATAATGCTGTCCCTCAGAGGAGGCCCTGAGGACCAGGTGACATGGGGTTGGGGTGGGAAGGGAGCACTATGCCTCCAGCCCAAGCCAAGCCAGACACCAGGCAGGCCACTGGGTAAGCAGGATGGAGCTAAGGGGACAATGTAGGGGGTCCTGGGGCACAGACAGGTGAGAAGGACTCACCACACAGGCACCCAAGCCAAGGCCCATGGAAGGAGTTTGTGCTGAGAAGAAACGGGCACTGAGGCCCAAGCCCTGGGACCCTGACTCAAGGGAGAAGGGAGGACACACCGTTCAGGAAGAGGAGGGTGGGACAGAGCCCAGGGAGGAAAGGGACAGAGTGCTGATGAGGCTGCAGGAAGAGAAGGAATGAAGATACCCGCTGGTCCACGGGGAGCAGAAGACCTGGGGCTGAAATGACTGAGCCTGTCCTGACAGGTGTATGTGCCCAAGGGGGGTGGCCGTGCGGGAGGGGTAGCATGTGGGCAGTGAGCACAGCCAGCTGCTTCAAGGAATGCAGTGCAGCCAGGAGGTGCAAGGGAGCCTTGGGGGACCCCCCCACCATGGAGGTGCTTGGGGGAGGGGTTTACACGGAGGCAACTCTGTGCTGGGTGACACCAGGATAGGGCTGGCCACAGCAAAAATGTGAGATTTGGAGGAAGGACAGTACAAAGCAGTGGTCTTCCAGAGATGGGCAAAGTCACCCATTTTCATATTAATACTAAGACATGATTTGTCTTCCTTTCTTTCTCCCACAGTGCTTTCCACTGCAGACGTGGAAAACCACACAACTGTGAGCCATTAATTCCAAATGGTGGCACGAACAATGTGTGGGTAAAGAATATCCACCCAAAGTGCAAGGCAGACCAATAGAATTCAAAGTACAGAGTATGGAAAGGTCTTTGATAATGGTTGAGATCCCATGATGCAACTAATGTTTAAGAAACATGGCATGTCGGCTTGGCGCCCATAGCACAGTGGTTGTGGTGCCAGCCATGTACACCAAGGGTGGCGGGTTCAAATCCCGCCCAGGCCAGCTAAAACAACAACAACTGCAACAACAACAAAAAAAATGGCCAGGCGTTGCGGCGGGCGCCTGTAGTCCCAGCTACTGGGAGGCTGAGGAAAGAGAATTGCTTGAGCCTAAGAGTTTGAGGTTGATGGGAGCTGTGCCGCCAAGGCACTCTACCCAGTCCCACTCTACATAGGGAGACTCTGTCTCGAAAAAGAGAAAAAAAAAAAAAGAAAGAAAAGAAACATGGTGTGTCAAGTTTTGGTGTAGTATCAAAGAATATCCAAATTGCTAAAGCAGCTTTTAAAATATCCCTCTCTTTCTAACTCCATATTTGTGTAAAGCTAGATTTCCTTCACCTGTCTCAACCAAAACAATATAGTAAAGCAGATTAAATGCAGAAGTAGAAATGAGAATCTGGCTGTCTTCCATCAAGCCTGAAATTAAATGTACAAAAGTGTAATCTTATTCTTCTCACTTAATTTTTTTCTACTTTGGAAAATAGCTCTTTTCATAAAAGTGGTAGTTTTATTATTTGCAAACAAATTCAAAACCAAAGTATTTTAAATTTTCCTCATTTTAATTTTTTAAATAGACATAACCCACATTTTTAAAAGCTCTCTGGGGTCCTCAATAATTTTTAAATGTACAGGGATCTGGGAACCAAAACATTTGGAAACCACTGGTATAGGGTCCGGGTACCTCCTCAGCCCCAAACATTATAGCTGACTTGTGGAGCAGAGGGAAGAGCTGACCCTTTCAGCTACCACAGAGCTCAGATGTGCCCTCATGGTACCTGGGAGCCACCGGAGACAACTGAGCCAGATGCGGAGTGGCATAGTCCCTCCGTTGAGGCAGAAAGGGGGCTGGTGGGGTCAGTGATGCTGTCTGGAAGGTAGCAAGTTGGGTTTAACTCTTAAACCCACCCCTAAATTTTGGACAGGGTTGGTCTGTGGCTGGAGGGTGATTTGTGGCTCCTGTTACAGATAGGCTTCAGCTCCATAAAGGCCGAGGTGCTTTCTCTCCCAGGCTTCATTGTGGTTTTTTATGAGTAAACATTTCTCGATAAAGACTTACTGTCTGCAGAGACCCCTTTATACCCCAAAGGTAAGGGTTTAAGTGGCCTGAAAACTGCTGTTACTTATCTTTATGACTACCGGCAAGGGCCTGCTCAATGACAGAGACTTTCATTTCACTGTATATATTTTCAGTGACTGGTTATAAATCAGGCTCCTCCCCCAGGCTCACGATCTGGGGTCTTCTCCATTCTAAAAAGTCCAGTCGGGAGAAGTCCTTCTCGTGACTAACACCTACAATCCTCCTTAGAAAGAAACGACTCAGGACTGTGTCTCAGAGGAGTCAAGAGATCTTCAGGACCCTCACGCCCATTTCTGGCCCCATTCCCCAGGAAGCAGCCTCCATATCCTCTACCCCATCAAACCCTGCTCCGATAAATTCATCCTCAGTGAGGCGCTGCCATCTGACAACAGCCAGGTCTGTTTCCTCTCTGGAAGTATCCCTTGTACCACACCCATACTTTCTTCAGTCACCAGAATTCTTCTTGAATGATGAAATCATATAGAAGGGCCACAGAAAGGGATTCCTAAAGCCCCAGAAATCCCAGCCATAAGCCCTGACGTCTTGGTACAGATGTCCGTTCCCACTCAAATCCCGGTGCTCTTACCCCTTCGGTGCACACATCCCCATTTCCAACCACCAGCCCTGCAGGTTTTTCTCTGTCTCCAAAGCCCACTTTGCCTCGCTGTGCAAGAGGCCTCACTTGACCACTGACAGCAGGTGCCGTTTACACCCTGGCTCCACTGACTGGGCAGGAAACTCACACCTGCTCTGAGACTTCTCCAGAGGGCTGAAGCTGCAGGTGTTCTGGGTGGTGGGTGGCTGGCCAAGGCACCCCTCACAGGCGCTCCCCTCTGGGCCCACCTTTCCACGCCCCCACACACCTCCACACGTGCACTGGACACTTACATTAAAGGTCTGCTCCTAAGAACGACTACAAGATACCACATGTGGAAGAAACCTTAGATAATGTGTCCTTCCTTCAATTCAGGGACACAGTGTAAGAATGTCCCCTGCATAGGTGGGGAAGCTGAGCATGACCTTCTTCTCAGGATGAGGTCGCTGGTGGCTGGGTGATCTGTTGGGCACAAAGGTGTACCCAAGAAAGGCAAAAGATGATGAAGAAATTGGCAGTGGGGAGCCAGGGTGTGGGGGCACCCTGAAGATGAAGGACCAGGTGCCGCTGCACACACAAGACCACCGCCTTCAGGAGAATGGGCCAGCAGACACGTGATGTGGCCCACTGGCTCCAGGCAGCCGCCTCAATGGAAAGTTTTTACACAACCAGTGCTCAGTATTTCAGTCTGACCCCGGGCTTGGCCTCTGCCTGACTGAAGACACAACCCAGCTAAGGGGATCAGGCTATTCCCTGTATGCAGCTGGGACACGTCTGGGACAAGAGTGCTCAAGGGCAAGTGGCAGCCATGCACAGCGACCATATAGCCAAGGTCCCACTCTGTCCCCCACCTTCTGAAGAACTTCCAAAGGCTACCCTTGCCCTTCTCCTGGCCCTAAAGCAACAAAGCTCCTAGAACGACAGCACAGGGAAACATCTACTGTTTTGTTTTTAAGTTGCCAGAAGCTTTTGATTCCTCCTTGAGGATACATGTCCCCCCCCACCAACAAAATGTCCAACCACTCTCAGCTGTGCCAGGATATCTTGTCAGTGCCAGTGATGTTCAATGTGCCAACCAGGAGTGCTAATGCCCTCCATGCCGTGGCATGTGGAGAATTCTTCAGGCCCTTTTCCCAGCCCACTTCACAGTCCTGGGGGTGGGAATCGCAGGCACACAGTACAGAGGACTCATGTCCTCCTGTCCAGTTCCGGCTCTTCCCCCACCCAGTGGGGTCCCACGACACAGCTGGGGACCCCACACCTTCATGCCAGGACTGGCCATGCAGGGAAGAGCAGAGATCTCACCTTCGCTGCCGCCTTTCAACCCCCATATGTGAGAGTGAAGGAAGAACTCTGAGGGGCGGGGAGGAGAGCGCTCACCTGGGCCAGCCACGGAGTGCAGAGACCCAAACAATATGGGCCAGGAAAGGAAGTCCCAGGAATGGAGAGGATAGGGCTGGCATGTGAAGGGTAGCAGCAAAGAAAGGGGCTCCTTGCAACCTAAAGGACCAAGAAGTGTGATGTCCCCAGGCAGAGACCATGGGACCTCCCCTGACAGCCAAGGGTGTCAGAGGATGGGGAGCAAGCTGGAAATGCCTCCAGAGGACAACTCTAAGGGTGATGACCTCAGGGACAGAGAGAAGGGCCCAAGATCCCCTGTGATGCTGCAGTGAGTCCTTCTACGGTCTTGCTGTACAATCTCACCTGCCTCTCAGCTTCAGTCCTCTGACCACAGCCCAGGGAGGGCAGCCATCATCATTCCCAGACATCATTCTCATGGCCGGACTAGACCTCATGGTCGCTGCCTCCATAGGGCCCCCTCCAGCTGTTCCTGGAGAACCCTGACTCCCTGATGCAGCGGGTCCCAGCTGTGGCACGTGCACGTGGCTCTGCTGTACTGATGAACCCTAAGCCAGTCTTCAACCTGCAGCTGGCTTGGGGATGAGTTTCCTTTCCCACCGCAGCAGAGGAAGTGGTTTCCCATTGCGCCTAACCAGCACATTTAAGAAAGTGGCTTTAACAACCCTGGGAAAAGTTCTCCTGCCTCAGCAAAGGCCAGGCTGTCAAGCCCCTGCCTCTCCCTGCTAGACTATCCATTCTACACTCTTCTCTGCCTGGTGGTTGTTTGGGCACTTGCTCTGTCTCCTGACAAGAGTGCCAGTTGTGCATCTTGCCCATGTGTTCCCTGCTGCCACCAGGAGCTGAAAACAGCATCTGGTGCACAGTAGGCCCTCAATAAACATGTGGGGAAAGAAGGAAGAGAAGGAAGAAGGGAGGTAGAGGGATGCAGGAAAAGAGGAAAAGAGAGGGAGAAAAATAATCTTCAAAAAGGGAGAGATATCCCTCAGGATTTCTTCTGTGGGTTTGGAAGGCTTCAAGTCAATCAGGAAAAAGATTCATTGATTCTAAATGCCACTCCCTTGCTCTAAGCCCTGCAATGGCTCCCTATTTACCCACAGTCTATGTCCCTCCCCAGGGCATCCCAGGCAGCCCACGGCAATTCCAATCCCCTTCCAGCTGCATTGCTCCTCCTACCCCGTGTATGAAGCCCCCCTCTCTAGCAGGCGTTGGTCTTTGTCCTCACACATGCCCTCTGACTCACCCTCCGGGCCTCTGCTCACCTCTGCCTTCCCAGGAGCTCTCACCCATCCTTCACTCTTTAAGGAACCCCCCTTAGCATCGCCTCCCCTGGAACTTCCTGGGGTTTCCTGGGGTTTGCTCTTGTTTGGCATTTCTTGAGGAGCTATTTGTGTTCCCTCATGGGGACCTCGCAAGGAAATCTAGAGAAGGCAGCAGGCATGGCCCCTCCAAATGCAACCCAGACAATGAGGCTGAGAGATGGAATGACCGAGGAGTTCTTGTTGCTTCTGCAGGCCAGATCAAAGTGTCTATAGGTACCCAGACCTCTCTGGTATCGTGCCACTCCTCCTGCCTTCTGGCTGCAGTGGGGAGGGCATTTATATTTGTATTTATATTTATAGTTGGCCTGCTCTACATTGCATACAGCCACCCTTCTTCAACGCATGGCCCCCGCAGGTGAGGGAGCTGGCTCTCACCAAAACTCAGTGGAGTGCACAGGGCCCTGTGGAACACTGCGTGGCAAAATCCTGCCTAAGACCCAGGCCCAGCCAATGAGCATTCTTCCTGGACTTTTGCTGGAATCACCTAGAATGAGACACTCCTCCATCCGAGCTCACAGGTATGAGGCCCACATTCACCTGCAGCAACTCCACCATCTGGTAAACAGAAGCTGCCTGGATGACAATCCCGTGGAAAGCCAAAAAGGAGCTTGGAAAGGAAGAGCCATGTCCCAATGACATCACTGAAGCCTCAAGTTTAGCTGTTCTTAAAGCCAAATCTAACCCTCAGCTTCCCAGTTATGGAGGGAAGGGACTAACTAGGGGTTCCAGGCCTAGAACAGCGAGGTGGGAGGGTGCACCAGACAACCACAGCCCTCACCATGCCCACCCTGGCCAACTCTGTCACTTCCTGGGGCTACAGTCTTCCCGGAGCTTGTCCTTTACGAAAGCTGCTCTGAACACAGAAAAGGGTCCAGCACATAAAGGCTGGAAGTACCACACAGCCACTGAATCTGCCAAAAACGCCAGTTGTGTACCTTGCCCATGTGTTCCCTGCTGCAATCGGGAGCTGATAACAGCACCTGGGGCGCAAGTCCCAGATCTTTCCTTACCAGGGTCTATCGTGTGCTGTGTGCTGTGTACCAGGGGCAAGACCACCCCCCTCTCTGGGCCTCACTGGACTAGACAGCCCTGAAAGCCACTCTTATTCAGAAGCTGGCCCCTCTCCAGCTGTGGCCAGCAAGGCAGTGAGGAGAATCCTGAGTGCTGGCTCCTCCAGGACAGGGACCCTGCCCCTGGACTCATCCACCTGGCCAGCAGGCTCACCCTGAAATGCTCACAGGCCATGCCGCTCAGCGCCTGCCTGACCCGGCAGCCCTGCTACTGCAGAGTCTGCCACCGCCCGCGATCAATTATTCCAAGTCCAAGGGAGGATGTAATCTGGTGATAAAGGACTAGAAGTTAGCCGGAGGCTGGTGTTCTTTCTAAAGTGATTTACTCAGCTCCCCTCCGAACTCCCACCCTTAATGTAATTATTTACTTTGTCATTAAACACCCTCCTTCCACTTCAGTTATTTTTAGAGCTTCTGCAGCCTATAGAATTGGCTTGGGAGGCCCTCATTGGCCAGGGAGCTGTGGGTCCCGCTGAGGCCAGGCCCAGAGGGTACAGCCTCCCTCCCTCCCCTCACTTCCTCCCTCTTTCCTTCCTTTCACCCCTTCTTCCTCCTTCTCTCCCTCCTTTTAAAAAACTGAGATATAATTCACATACCATAAAATTTACACTTGTAAAGTCTATAATTCAGTGGTTTTTTAGTACATTCACAGCATCGCATGCAACCATCACTGCTATCTAATGACAGAACATTTCCATAAGCTCAGAAAGAAACCCCAGACCCACAGCAAACACTCTCCAGTCCCTTCTCACCCCAGCCCCTGGCACCTACTAATCTAATTTATATCTCCATGGATTTGCCTATTCTATACAGGTCGCATACACGGAATCACACAATATTTGTCTTTTTGTGACCAGCTTCTTTTACTTAGCATAATGCTCTCAAAGTTCATCTGCAGACATTCAAGGTGCACCTACATCATTCCTTTTTATGGATTCACATACACCATATCTTGTTTGCCCATTCATTAGTTGATGGACATTTGGATCATTTCCATGTGGGGGCTATTGTGAATAATGTTGCTATAATATTCATATCCAAGGTTTTTATGAATACAGGTTTTTAATTCTCATGGGTATTTCCTGAAGAGAATTGCTGGGTCCTGCCTCCCACAGCCCACTCAGAGCTGTGTGAGCCGAACCCAGCCTGCAGGCACTGCTGTGCACTGTGGGCAACCGGACAGGTGTGCCCTGCTCTAGCCGCTGACCACACAACCAGGAGGCCCCAGGTCCTCTGGCACAAGTGATGCTGCTACCCAATGAGAACAGCAGCAACAGTCCCCTCTGTCCTCCTGCAGATCCCCTGCCCTAAACACTGGCTGGGAAGCCTCATCTCCCATTTCCTAGACAGCGCAAGGGCAGCCCCCACACACCTGGATGTGAACTCACACCTGCCTGTCCTCTGAGTGCAGGTACCACCTGCTGCTTTTCTTGTTACCAGCACAGCCTACAGGGCTGTGACCAGTGTGGAGACCTCATAGTCTGGGCTCCAGCAACAGGACAAAGGGCCCACCTACAACAAGCCTCCACGACTCAGAGTTAGCAAAGCACATCTTTGGCAATTTTTGCTTCCATCTCTGACCCTCCTCTCTTCTGAGTTAGTTCCAACCCCAGGTACTCTAATACCCAAAGGGTGTCACTGGGGAGAGGTTACAGGAAGATGAAGGACACCATGGGCCTCTGCACACACTAAGAGGTCAGGTGACAGCAAAAAGGTAAATGCCTGACAGTGGGAGTGCAGCGCTCAGTGGGGAAGGGGCTGCCCTGCCCTGGCTGCCATCCCACCACACAGTGACCACAGTGCTACCGGATGAGGCTTCTCCTGGATGTTATTTCATTTCTGGAATGGCAGGGGTTATAAAAAGTACAAAGCAGTGACCGGTATCTACTGCCCAGACCCATACCAAACCCAAAACTTCTCTTAAATATTGCTACAGAAAATGGACAGAAAGTCAGACGGCAGACGAGGCCCTCCTATGCCCAGCAACCTAGATACCCTGGTCCCAGGGTCTCAGACTTCCCGATCCCCAGAACACACAGTGACAGTCCATGCCCTCTATGAGCAAGGTCAGCCAGGATGTACTCACGGCCGAGAGTGGCTTCTAAAGGGCTAGAGCACCTCCAGCACTTCCCACCTGCCCATCGGCCCAGCTGCAGCCAGAACAGAGGAGGCCCTGCACACACAGGCCTGGCTGAGCCACCAGCATCCACATGTGGCCTTGAGCAGCTGAAAGACCTGGACACCAGGGAAGGCCACTGGACATACAGCCTCAGACAGGAGTTTGTGCCAGAACTGGGAGTGAAGGGGGCCCTTGCCAAAGGGTGACAAAACCAGCCTCATCTACCCATCCTCCGCACTTAGCACAGCCTCCCCAGCCTCAGCACCTTCATCCATGCTGTTCCTCAGACTAGAATGTAATTCCACGTCACATGTCACGGGTAAACAGCCCTCACTATGAAGTCTCAGCTCCTTCGTGTACTCTCTCAAACGTTTATGGGGAGCACATGTGCTACTGTCAAGAAATAGTCCTACAATTACTAATCACAACAATAGCAAAAATAATAATAGCAGCAGCTACCATTTACAGCTTGCATATGCCAGGTGCTATCTAAGCATTTTACTCTCATCATCGGTAACCCCAGCCCTCAAAATACTTTGTCCATGTTTCAGATGAGGACACTGGGGCTCAGATGGGAGGGAGGACAAAGGTGCAAACTGCAGCTGTCCATGCCTGAGTCCAGGCCCCCAGACTATGCTCACCCTGAAGCTGATCGCCCACAGACCTTCCCCTGGGGTTTGCCCTTGGCCCCACTGCACTCTGTAATCACGGTCTTGGTGGCTGCTCCCCAGCCTCCTGACATGGGTGCGTGGCAGCCTCCTATGAGACCTCTGCCTGGGCAGTGAGGGCTCAAGGGCTATAGGCAGTGTTACCAGGGCCTCGCGCAGACCCCAGTCCTTCCCTGCCACTTTCCTGAGTCACTCCACAGAGCAGGCAATGCCCACATCAGTATTGAGACTGGGAGTGTCTAGTTTCTCCAAGGAGCCACCAGGTCTCAGGGCAGGGACCATGGTTCCTGCCTCTCCCCCCATCTCCTGACCCACTCTGGTGCCCCACAGAGCTTCACAGAGGGCAGCAACTTCAGACAGGCTGTTTTCCCTCTTTACCCCACAAAGTCCCTTCAAAGAGTCCCCTAGGACTCTTGCAGACATGCAGCCACCTGAGTGCCAGCCACCCCAGGCTTTACCACTAACCCCCACACAACCCACGATGGAGCTGCATGAGCTGATGGCTGATTCCCAGCCCCCCTGCACTCCCCTGGGGCCACTCTGCTGCTCCTCCTCCCACCAGCGCCTGCCCACTCCTCCTTCCACATGGTGAAGACCTACAAGTCCCTAAAGGCCCAGTTTGGATGCCACCTCCCCTGTGAAGCCCCACAGGCAGCATTTGTTGGCATCTCCTAGGTGTCACCTCCAATTGAGAAGCAGGGTCTCTGTCATCACCACTTCTCTTGATCCACATTCCAGAACCATCCACAGAACATGAATAAACATGGGGAACCCAGGAGTGCCCAGGCCAGGGTATCCCACATCCACCCCAAACGCAGGGTTTGACTTCATTATCCTCAAAATGTTCTCAAGTTCAGAGGCAGTAAGACCTGGCCATAAGCATAAAATAAATTATCTGCTCCCCCCACCCCATGAATGAGAAATGGTTCTATTAGCAATCCAGATTGTTAAACTCTGATATAACAGAACGCAGGGAATGGGGACCCATCCATTCTCCCTCCAGCGCATACTGAGTTGTAAATAGGTTATTTTGTGTGTAAATAACACATTAAAACACAGCATTAGCTGTGTCTTTTGATAGAGAGGAAATTGTTACAAATAAATAATTCCGGACAGGAATGTAAAATAAGCCAGATTTAATGGTGCATGCCTGGTGCAGCCGTGTTAAACATGACTAAAATGATAAACCCCAGAATATACTAATAGTAAACTATGCACTGACATCAAAGTAATGAGGCTGTATTTTTACCAAGCTTTAGAAATGCTAAAATTAGTTTTGACAGAACCAAACGTCAGAAAAATGTTTCCAACATAAATACCATCAATTTGGTAAGTTGGGGTCTGAGTCGGGAGCGGGGCTGGGTTGGGAGACAGCTGTGTCCCACCTGATAGCAAGTTCCTGGGAAATCAGTTCCCAGTCCAAATAATATCACTAGGTGACTGTTTGCACTTTGCATATCTGGACCTCAGTTTTCATATCTGCAAAATGAATGGATTTGAACTAGATGATGTCTGAAGCTTATTCTAGTTCTGTATGTGGAAAGGACTTCAAAGCCTCCCCAGAATCTGCTTCAGTTTAACATCCTTGATGAACCACAAGAAATGGGGCAAAGCCAGCCAGGTGTGGCCAAGGCCCTGGGAACACACAAAAAACAGAAGTCACCAGCACTGTCCTCTGATGCTTCCGCTCTGGGTGGGCAGAGTAATACAACAGAGCAATGCAGAGGTGATGTGCAAATAAATGTAGCAGCCTCCACAGCCAAGGGGAGCAACGAGGCAGGGGTACGGGAGCCTCTTAGTAGGAGCCAGGAATAAGCCTGCTGTGCTGGGGGTGGGGGACGTTTGATTCTGGGCAGCAGCCAATTTAAGTGGCATTTAGAGCACAGCACTGAACATGAGGCCTGGGTTTATGTTAACATTTACTTCTGCTAGCCACGCTGCAGACCTTGTCCCATTTACTTGCACAGTAGCCAGAAGGAGTTACCAGGACCATCTCAATCCATAGACTAGAGAAGTTCAGCGACTTGCTCAGACATGTAGTTGGTGAGTAGAGAGCAGAAGGCCCAGGCCTAACAGACCCCAAGCTACACTCTTCCCATAGACTCGGCTGTGGACAAGGAGGAGCCTTCAGCCTCATCCCAGCTCCAGGCATCCTGACCCTACAGCACACCTAGGAACCCACCCAGAAAACACCTGGGTGCTTAGATTGCACTAAGGTAAGCCAGACTGTCAGGGAGCCAAGTTCTGCGCCCTGGACAAAGTTGGATGGGAACTGGCCGCTCTGTGTAGCTGGGCCGATGGAACAGAAATCCTGAAAATCACTTAAATAAAAATAATTGCCCACTTAGTCACACCTGAGCGCATCCCAGGCCCAAGGCAAAAGTGTGTGGCCCTGGCAGAAAAACTCAGGTAAACCGGGGAGGCTGGCACACTCAGCAAGCTCCCTGGGGTCCATGGGGCCTGGGGTGGGGGAAAAAAAGAATGGTCAGCCCCAGCTGACCCTCACACTCAGGGGCAGCTGAGCACACTAACCCACTGGGCGCACACCTGGCATGACAGCATTAGGCTCAATAATCATTTATTAAGTGTTAACTGCACTGAGGGGCAGAGGGAGGTGCAGACACAGTGGTAAATAAACAGAGCCCTACACACCTGGGCATCTTGGAGGGCAGGTGGAAGGCCCAGAATCAGACAGAGGGCAAAGGCACCACGGGCTCTGAAGATGTCAGACAGAGTCCCATGAGTCATTTAAATATTCTGGTATTTTCACATTTCAACCCAGACATGGATGCTTCATCACTAAGCAAACACGTGTCTCAGAGAAACATTGCAGAAGACAACAGGGCCAGTGAATGAGACAAAGGGGCTCAGTGTGATTGGGTAGCACACAGGCCTCTGCAGCATCAGAGCACTGTGCTGAGAGCCATGCAGGGCTTAACCTGGCTACGCCAGGCTGGTCACTTCCAGTACTGCCAGCGGCAACCAGCTAATCCCCTCAACTGAGATTCTTCAATATTCCCAGGGATCCAGTCCATGCCATAGACCATACCCAACGACCTACCTAAGAAGCCTGTTAAAAATGCATATGCCGCGCAGCGCCTGTGGCTCAGTGAGTAGGGTGCTGGCCCCATATACCGATGGTGGCAGGTTCAAACCTGGCCCTGGCCAAACTGCAAACAAACAAACAAACAAATAGCCGGGCGTTGTGGTAGCTACTCGGGAGGCTGAGGCAAAAGAATTGCCTAAGCCCAGGAGTTGGAGGTTGCTGTGAGCTGTGATGCCACCGTACTCTACTGAGGGTGACAAAGTGAGGCTCTATCTCTAAAAAAAAAAAATGCATATGCCTAGGCCTGGCCCTGGGGGCAGCCTGGGAGCCTGCCCTGATCACAATGTGCTCGTAACAGTCTAAGTCTCCGCCAGTTTGGGCAACCTCTGGCCTGGTCCCATCCTCCAGTGTGCTGGGGGAAAGACTGGGTCAGAGAAGCCAGAGACTTACGCAGGGCAGCCACCCAGGACAGCCTCCAGTAAGAAAGCAGAGCAGGACAGGGACTCAGGGTTGATTTCTAGCCCAGGGCTGCCACCACCACCACTCTTGAGTACTAAGATATCAGAAACATGGGCCTTCCATCAGCTGTCGGACTCAGCGGGCCAGTGGGAAAGTTACCAGTGAATGGGAGACCTTCTAAGTCAGGCAGTGCCTACAGACCCCAGAAAGGAAAACCGGCATGAAGAATAGTAATAGTTAATAAAGCAAATACTTCTCTTGGATCTCACACAGAACCATCTCTGTGCCCAGCACTTTCCCAAGACTTTATAGGTGTTAACTCAAGTCATTCTCAATACTGTCTGGCTATCATCATTATGTCCATTTCACAGTTGAGGAAACAGGCACAGACCTATCCAAGCTCAACAGAGCTGGGAATTTACCAGGCAGTGTGGCTCCAGAGTCTGCACTGCCTGCACTGCGGCATTACAGCTACTGTCCGCACACCGCCCCGTCCAGCATGTGTGAGCACATTCAAAGCCTCCTGAAACCCATGCACAGCAGCTCTGTGTCTAACACCCATTTTGCAAATGGAAAGACTCCCCCTACCTCATGTAGGCAGAACATGTGGTCCTCCAGCCTAGAAGTGTGCTGAAATTTAAACACAGCTTGCTGGGTCCCACCCACTACCACAGGCTCGGATTCAGCAGGTGGGGCCCAAGAATTGGCATTTCTAACAACCCCCAGGGGATGCTGATGCTGCTGGTGGGGATGACACTGGGAGGTCACCTGGCCCGGGACACAGTGGATGCTCAGTGTAAGAGGTGGGTACTCGCCATTGCAGGCCCTTCCTAGGACTCCTAATGCCCGTCTGGCAGCTTGATTTCAGAAACTAGCACTACTCTTGAGATCCAGACCCAGCTCTGAGTTTCGTGGCTCCAGCCTTCCACACTGTCCCAGAGACTGAGTAGTCCCTGGTGCTCTGCTGAGGCACATAAAGAGAGAGGCTCAGAAATATTTTTGGAAAGAAAACTCACAGTGGAAGAGAAGAATACAAGAGCATTTGGACAGTTGCAGTGTAAAGCAATGAGAAACATCTGAATCGAATTGAGTTTACAATTACACCATTTTATAAAAATTAAAGAGGGGGAAAAAATTCTAGGCCAAAATGTGTTTTTAAAGATTTATGGCCTTCAAAGTGTTAGCACAACAGCGAAAGAGTCTGGGAAAGAACCCACCCTCCGCGGCGGCTTCTGCAGTCTGCTCTTCCGGGCTGCTCCCGCCAGATGATTAAACTAACCTTTCCCTGTCTGACCACAGGGCTGCTTTTTCCTTTGGTTGGACCTGGCCCTGCCCTGCTCTGCTCTGCTCTGCAGACATGTTTCTCACACACATTTTGGCACAGGGAAACTGTATGGAAACCTCCAACTCTCAGTAGGTCCAGCTTCACAGACTCCTAAGGGAAGTTGGGTATCAGAGACCAATCAGGCCAGGTGAATAAGTCATGGCCCCAGACCTCAAAGAACTGGCTATCTGGAAGACAGTAGGTACCAGCAGTGCACAAGGACAGATAAGGGAAAAGAGTCATGGGGATACATAGGGAGACCCTTCAAGGCTAGACACTCCCCCAGAGTGCCAGTGGGGCCCAAATCACCCCCACACAATCTAAAAGCAAATACCCAAAAGAGACTCTCACCTGGGAGAACCAGGGACCTCAAGTCCCAGTCCCAGCACTCTGTTAATCATCTGGTACCTTGGGCAAGCCTCATCTGGGCCCAGGGCTGACCTACAAGGTGGGAGCACTGCAGGACAGGCTCTGACTGCTCAGGAATTAGCCTGCCTGTCACTCCAGCCCAGCACTCAGAAGCTCCTGCCTAGGTTTTCCAAGCTTTGCCACTGGGGACTCCCGCCTTCCTACATCCCTTATCACTCAGGACTCTTGCTTTCTTTCCCATTCTGATGGGCCTTGTGACCACTTTTTTCACTAATATTAGAACATAAGCATGTTCCCCTCTGTAATGATAAAGTCTCAACAAACATTTTCAATGACTTCTGTTGTGTTCCATCCAGAACATGTTCCACAGCTTGAATAATCAATCCCTAATCAAACAATAGCTAGGCTGCTTCCAATGTTTTACAGATATAAATAATGCAGACATGAAATCTTTCTGCCTGCAAGTATGTTCACTATTAGAATCAACGGAAGTTATACAATTCTAAAGGTGGAACGAAAGCACTTGGAACTGGTGACCGGGGGGTGGAGGCTGGATGGGGTTCCAGCAGCTGGCCTGGAACACAGGGTGTCCCTCACACGTAGATGCCTTACAGATATTGGTGAGCACAGCCCTAACAGCTTTCCTTGTCAAGGCCCGTTCCTCACACTGTGCCCCTGACATCCTCAGAGGGTACCTGCAGCTCCCCCAACTCCATTGATATAGAGGGGTTCACACCACCCCTCTCTGCCAGACAGCTGCAATCCTGGTGAAAACCATGAGGACAACATCACAGGCTTTGAAGGAATAAACTGGGCCTCACAGATGTCAAGTGTCTGATGGTCACCTGCACAGCTACAGGGGAATTGACTCAGCCACACTCCTGCCCCCAGCAAGCAGACCAGATCCCCACAGAGCTGGCTCCTCTATCTTTCCAGAAACAACACAGGAAGATGGATCCCTCAACTAGCAATTCTCAGCCCTCTGCATGCCCAGTACACACCCTGTGGCACTGACTCTCTCCCAGTCCTTGGTGCAGTCCTCCATGGCCCCCACCCACTGTCTACACCCAGCTACTCCCTGCAGGTGGAGTGTCCACCTCCTCAGCAGATGGGCAAATGCTGCTGCTCCCCAAAGCCCTACTCCTTGGCCCTGCTCCTCACTGATCCCAGCCTTTCCCTTACACGATTCAGGTCCCCAGGAGACCCTTGGGTGCCCCTCATGCCAGGCCCAGCACCAAACGCTGAGACCCAGGTCTGAATGCAAGAGCATCCCCACCTCTGAGCAAGTCCCACACCACCCACCTGCCTGGCACCTCCTTCCATACATATGTACAGGTCTATACCACGTCTCTGGAGCCTTCCGGGGACTTGGGTGTGTTGAGTACAGGAGGATCTCGCTCACAGCACCATGGCCACCATCCAGTAACATTTAAAGGCAATCCAATGTTCCAAGACCATGAAGACTAGACAATTGTCAAATCCCTTCACAACACAGATTAGAAAACCAGGACCCAGATGAGTGCTGTCTACGTTGCACCACCAGCCTCCCTGGCCACATCCACGAATGCAGCCACCAGAGTCCACCGCAGTGGGCAATGCTCTACTTCGCTCCAGGCAGGGACAGCTGCCCTTCCCTAATACAGGAGGACCCTTCCCAGGTAAGCTGCTCAAAGGCAGTGGCAGGGAGCAGCCAATGGCTGAGAAGGGTCTCTGTGACCCTTCAGCACCACACACACCTCACCTAAGACTGAGGCCAACAAGCTGCCTGCCTAGGTCAAACCCATCCTCTGCTGGAACCTCATCAGTACAGCTGCCCCAGGGTCAAGCAACAAGGGCAGGCCCGGGGAGGGGGCAAGGGTGGGTAGAGTGGGGTGGCAGGTGTCTCAGTGGGGTCGCTGTACTCTAAGCTTTGAGCTTCTTGCTCATCACACTCCCCACCTCCCAGACAGACCAAGAATCCCTCACACATCTGTCGTTATTCCACCAACAGTGACAACCAGGTCTGATGATAGAGGGGCTCCCCCCAAATTACATCCCAATTACTGTCTAATTACTGCCTAAGCCTATTCTCCGCTGCTGTGATTTACATCAGTAAATCGCACCAGCCACGGTGGTTCATGATCCATTCATGGTTTCTGAGAGGGAGGTGGCGGACAGGACACCTGCTGAGAACCCGGGGCAAGCCAAAAACACCTGAGCTCACCGGGGCCCCAGAGCATCAGGCAGAAGGACAGTCTGAAATGTTGCCACAGGCCAAGGAAGGCCCCAATCCAGGGAAATGAACAGACCTTGCCACCCAGGGACAGGCTCCAGCTCTCTGCCCCTCCTCCTCCCCCGTCCTCCCTCCCCATGTGCTGGGCCACCTTTGGCTCCAGATCCTACTATAGCTCCTAAGAGCTCTTCCTCCAGCCCCCCTTCCCAGCTGGCCCTTCCTTACAGAGGAAGGCCCAGGAGCCCCCATCCAAGGGCACAGGGTTGAGGGACATTGTCCAGGTCAGGAAGCCAGATGCCCGCTTCCCCAGGGAGTCTAAAGATCGACTTTGGGTCTTCTTTTCCTGTCTTGGGCCACACATCCCCCAAATGACCTCCGACTTAGAATCACATGAAAAATAAAAATAAATACACTAACAATGGCTTACAGTTCCTCAAGTCCACGCTTAGAAACATCACCTCCTCAGCCCCTCTTTCCATTTCCCTAGGCTCTTGCCCCATGCTTTGCCAGCATGTGCTATGGACCAGCATCATCTCCACATTGGACAGAAATGCAGAAATTCAGACCTGCCCTGACTTAACTGAACTGGGGTGTGCAGTGCAACAAGGCCCCCATAATTGTGTGCACCTCAAAGGCGGAGAGGCACTGCCCTAGCACCCACCCGGAGAAGGCGTGCTGTCTTCCCTCACTGCTTTCTGAGCTGAGCCCGAGTGGTGAGAGCAATAAGGCAGGACTAAATGCACTTGAATAAAAAGGGGAAGAAAAGAAATCTAAGTCTCTCCATTCCTTGGAGACAGAAATAGTTCTGTGGCCTCCAGATGGACTGCGCAGACACAGGGGAGGTCTCGCCTTCCCGCCAAACTTCCTCAATGGGGAAGCTGGCACTGATGCACCAGTGGAAACCAGAAAGTATTTCTCTTTAGGGCAGCAAAATGAGAGGCTGTGGCCCCTGTAGTCCCTTCTGTTATAATTAACTTGGCCAGAAATTCACCTAAGATACTAAATTCTGTACCTGACCCTCTAATTACAGCCAGAAGGCATCAGGAGACAATTACTTTCCAAAATAGTCCTTGGCGGCCAAGAGGCAAGGAGGAGCTCTCCGGGCACATCTCGAATGTGCCAGCTGTACGCACCCAGGGCGGCCCAGCAGCCACGGAGACTGGCCCCCCCTTCCTCCCTTTCCTCCTGCTCAGGCCTCACTCTCCTCCCATTTGGGGTGGCCAGACCTCCAAGCAAACCTACAGGCCACTGTCACAGTGCCTGGGATTCCCAGGAGCAAAGAAGCCCTCTTCCTCGCCCTCCATAAACCCAGCATGCCTCCCCAGCACGGATCCCCACTCTAATTAAATCCTAACAGGCTCATGAAAAACACTCCTACGGCCCTCCAAGTGTGTGAAACAGAAAGTACCTCCTTGGGCAGCTGCAGCCGCGGCAGCCACCGCCAGAGGAGAGGCCTTTTTGCCCGAGTCGGGGAAGCTTTTGCCCTCCAGGATCCCACTTTTGGCTTCCTGCTTCTCCGCGGCAGTGGTCGAGGCTGATGTCTCCATCTCAGCTGCTCATCGTCCTGGGAAGCAGCCCTAAAACAGAAGACAAAGGCACTCACCAACACTGCACCCAAACCCAGCCGGAAATGTCGACCCACATTCACGCCACCGCTCGCTTCTGAAGCAAGCAACTTCATCCTCATTCTCTTATAATTGGGAAGGAGGGTTTAATTAATTTTGAGAATTATTAGTCCTGAGATTCATCTGGTCTTCTGAATAACCTCCCGGACAACTGCTGGGCATGTTTATCATCTTTTACCCAGATTTTTATTATAAAATCTAAGTAACAAGTTCCTACCGATGTAAGTCGTGAGAACTACCTTGAGAAATGAATTCAGAAGTAACTACTCAGGATCACCAGGAAATAAAAATGAATAGAGTAAGAACGATCTAGAGGCACTCAAACAAAACCTAGCTTCCCCGATCAGCAGATCCATCCTTCATTTATTAGTTTGTATGTTCATTCCTTCATCCATCATTCAACAAATTTTCATCCTTTATTAACTCACACTCGACATATTTTTAAGTCCACTATTACACACCAGGCAATATGCCTCGTGCTGAAGGTACAGTACATGGAGTTTGCATTCTACTTGGGAGACAAACAAAGGGGGAAATAAATGTAGGTTTAATTTCAGTTAGCAGGAGGTAGCAGGGGAAAAGAAGGCAGAGCAGCAGCCCAGGGAAGGAGGAGCAGAGGGAGCAGCACTGCCCTGCCTCTTTGAGGCTGGGGTGTGAATCCTGCTCTAGGGCACACCTCACAGCAGCCAGAGTGTAGAGGCAGGAGCCAGGGCCCATGGGAGGAGGCCAGCTTCTGTGAAGAGCGCAGAGAGCGGAGCACAGGCAGTAGAAGCTCTGAGCAGGGTGGAGGATGGGATCACTCCCCTACTGTGCAGAGTGGACTTTCGGGGGTCAGAGAGTGCTACTGCAACGACCCAGGGAGATGTGCTGGTGGTTTGGGTTAAGGGGCAGTGGTGGTGCTGGTGAAATGAGAACACATCGTCCTGAAGGCAGAGCCAGCAGACCCAGATATGGGTTGGATGTGCGAGGGGATGGAAAGAGGTGGTGTGGTTAAGGGGGCAGGGACCAGCAGGAGGCAGGACACAGGTGATGTTCCTGTCTCCAGCAGGTGGCAGATCTGATGCACTCATTTTTCTGACATGCTTCACCATTTACAGACACTACTAATAAAGTATTTGTACCATATATTATAGAATAGAAATCCTAAAGTAATATTTTTCCCCAAAAAAGGTGGTGGCAAAGACAGCTCACATAGTTGGCTGATCTCCTGAATAAGTGAGCAGTGGTGCTGTTTGCACAGCCAAACAGGAGAGGAGTGGGCTGAGAGCAGACCAGGAGTGTAGTTGGGGTCTATGAAGTTGGTGATGCCCCCAAGCCTTTGGAGACCTGCAAGGGTGCTGTGGAGGAGGCTGGTGGGAATTCAACTGGGAGCTCAGGGCAGGGCTGGAAGCTGAGGTGGGACTTTGGCAGCCACTCGGGGACATCTCCAAGTGGGTGGGAGGGAAGCGAAAATGAGAAAACTCCAACCCTGAAGCCTGGAGGAAAGAACAGGCACCAGGCAAGAAGAGTGAGTAGGAATGGGCAGTGGGGGAGGTGGAGGAAAAACAAACAGAGGAGTGTGGGGTCCTGGAAGCCAACCGAGAAAGACACATGTTCAGGAGCAGGAGCGACTGACTCCACTGCAGGCCACTGAGAGTTGGGCAGTTTCGATCACCGGGTGGCAACCTGGGCCTGAGTGGGGGCAAGGAGCAGGTCAGAAGCAGGTGGAAACAGAGGCATGGGTGATTTTGTCAAGGGGTTTGCCATCAAAGAAGCAGAGAGATGGGGCAACCACCAAAGGGGGCTGTGAAAGGAGAAAGAGCATGGTTCACATGTCTGCAGGGAGGGTCCTCCAGACAGCTCGTGGGTGGCTGAGAACAGTCACCAAAGGCAGCAGGAAGCTTCATCTCCAGGGGTCACAAAGCTAAATAGACACTTAACTCTGTCTTTTTAGGTTTTCATAAGTAGAAAATCAGAGTGTACAGGAGTGATGGAGAGGGATGCAAGATGAAGACCCCAGTTCTGCAGGCCGTGTCTGCACACACCAGTCTGTCTAATCTCCAGGAGCTTTTAAAACTCCCTACCCAGAAAGCCAAAGACAGTCAGGCAGATGAGGAGAGAAAAATCTCCGAGAGGACTGTAGTGATTTATGGGGTTCCCTGTGACCTAGAGATTCAGGGATTGCTGTCTGCTCTTCTAAGACCATTTTTAAAATCTGTCACTGAAGACTTTGGCAATTTGAATGGCCCACCAGCAAAATACCCTGGCTGGTGCCTGCCTCTCCTCTGCCCCCTAAGCCTAGCCACGGGCATTACCCCACTCAACCATCTGTGTGCACCTTGAAGCCACCTCCCTCATCCCTACTCCCCCACAGCAATCAACTGTGAGTGCTGCCACTTTCCCCTTCCACCTCTACCCCCTTCCCTGGTGGCACCTCTCCAGCTGGAAGCCTTGTGACAGGTATTCTTCCCTCTGGGTCCTGGGGCTTCTCATATATCTGGTCCCCTCCAGGTCACCACCACCCCACCACCCCACCACCCCACCCTAGTGCTAGATATCTTCTCCAAAACCAAGCCTCACCTCATCCCTCCACAGACCAAGGCCCTTCTGGCCCTGGCCCTGCACACAGCCAGGCCTCTACTCAAGCCATTCCACCTCTTCATCTTTCTGTGTCTCCTTTAAGATGACACTAAGACGTCACCTCCTCTGGGAAGCCTGGCACCCCTCCCAGCCCATGGTTCCGACCCAACACTCCCATACTATATTCATTAACACCTCAGGACCAGGAGCTATTCAGAGCAGCATCCTCACAGGCTGGGCTGGGGCACGCTGGCACTGGGCCACAGTTCGAAATCCCTGTCAAAAAAGCTCTGAATGGACCTCTGAAGCAGAAAATCATTCCTTTAAATGCAAGCAATAGGTTGCTTGCATTTAAAGTCTAGGTTTTCCTCCCAACAAGCTCAGGTGAGGGAATTTAGGCCCAACTTTGAAACAGACCTTGAATTTGGAAATAGGACAAAAATCAAAATACCAGCTGGAACAACAAACCTTTAATAAGTATTTACTAGGTGCCAAATGCTTTATAGGGGTGAGCTCATTTCATCATCAAAACATTTTGTATAGAAGGAAACCAGTGCTCAAAGAAGTTGAGTAAAATGCCCAAAGACACACTCCTTAGAAGCGGCTGGGCCAGGTCTGGTACCCAGGTACCCTGGTACACCACAATGAGCTGTCCCTTGAGCAAGAACCCCAAGTGTGAAGGGATATGCACCAGAATTCCTTGGCAGGCAGAGAGGTAAGTGACTATGAAGCCATTCAGGGGTGGGAAGCACTGTGTGGGGGGCCTGGGGTCAGAGCAGGAGTAGGCATGGCTCGTGCCCCAATACCCTATCCAAGACAGCACGATTGCTGGATGGGAGCCACCAGCCAAGCGCTATGCAAAGGCTGAGGTTCATCTGGGGCTAAACTTGCAAACACCATGGCCATGTAGGGGCACCTGTCTGCATGGCACACGGAGGAGTTTATAGTTGCACACTCATTCACTAACTCTTCACTGCATGATTCTTTAGTGACAGCTGGCTTCATGCTTCACCTCCCCCCATAAGTAGGTGTCCTTCCATTAGGATTGAACGTTCCCACTGCCCCAGCACCTGTCGTACAGCCTGGGCATACTTGCTGTGTGTCTACCTTGCTTGACCATGACCTCTTTCAAGGCAGGGATAGGCCCCCCACTACTCAGTCTCCAGGCCCACCAGAAAAAGTGCTCAGTCCCCTAGCCAAGTGGATATGTGGGGCCAGACAGCCAGGTCTGTGCCTGGGAGGCTTAAATCTCTGAGGACCAGAAAACAGCAGAGGACTTAGGGCACCCTCAGGAGAGGAGCACGTGACCAAAACCTAGGGTTTGAGTGACCAAGCCGCAGTTCCAGCCTCAGGGATGGGTGGACAACGCTCCTACAGGGCACTGATCTGACCCTCTTCAAATGCAGATGGAGAAACTGAGGCCAAACAGCTCAGAATATTCAGACTTTAGTGTCAGGGATGCCAAGAAGGAAAGAGCCTTCAGAAGGAACTGTGACAACTTCTGTTAGGAACATCAGAGACTGGAAGGAAGAGAAGGCTATGGAGGTTTTCATAACAGCATGCTACGGTCTGAATTTTCTGTCACTATACCCCAACGCCCCACAGTGATGGTATTAAAAGCAGGGTCTTTGGGAGATGACCAGGCCATGAGGGTTCTGCCCTCATGAATGGGACAAGTGTCATTTTTTCCCATTCATGTCCCATGTGCCTCTCTCACCATGTGAAGATGTAGGTAGAAGTTTCCATCCGTGAGGAATGGGCCCTCCCCAGACACCAACTCTGCCGGAGTCCCCATCTTGGACTTCCCAGCCTCTAGAACTGTGAAAAATAAATTTCTGCTGTTCCTAAGTTATTTCATTTATGTATTTTGTTATAGTCACCGGAACAAACTAAAACACAGCAGCTGCAGCTCCCTCACGCCAACACCCCGCCCTGTTCTGTTGGTAGAGCAGATAATTCCTACCGGGGAGGAAGCTGCCACTCCCAAGGGTAGTGAGCTGCCCAAGGCCACTCCCCATGGAGGAAGAAGGGCCAGGTCCACTGGCCAAATGCTGCCTGAGGCCTGAGCATGTGGTCACTCTAGGACCAGGGTGAACAGAGTGAGGGAGGACTACTGAAACCCAGACTGGGGCTCATAGAAGCACCCAGGAGTTCATGAATGCCCATGGGGAGCTGATCCAGCAGGGGCTGGGGGTGTCCGGACAGCCCACTGTGCTCCTGGCCTCGCCTTCTGCAGACCAACAACTACCCTCCCTTCCCATCCCTGCCCCGAGAGGAAGGCAGCAGACAGAGCCAAGAGCCTGCGCAAATCACAGGAATTAGTGGGATTAGCACAATTTCTGGGTAAACACCAGGAGCCCAGGGTCCCATGCAACCACTTTCACTCCCTGAAGCTGCTTGGAGGCAGACTCCGCAGCCCCAGTGAACAGCCTTGCCTGGACCTCTAGAGGCCACCTGGAGATGGTGGGGAGGGGTCAGGCTCCAGGTTCCTAGGCCTAAGCTGGGACCCAGTGGTCTGTCCTGGGATTATTCCCACGGGCTCCTCAAAGCTCTAGAACAGGAGGGGGCAGGGCCACGGCACTTACAGTGGGAGGAGAGTCAACACCCTCACTTCACCTCTGAAACTCACAGCTCTCACCACTGTCCAAACAGAGCTCAAAGGAAACGCAGCTGCACTCTCTGGGACTCTGCTAAGGGGAGGCGGCGCACTGGACCCAGGCCCAGGAAAAGCCCCCTTGCCATTAGGAGGTTTACCCAGGTCACGGAGGTCTCGGGGGGCGTGACAACAGCAAGAACCTCCAGGAGCATTTCTGGGTCTTCCCTTGGAGATTCTGACTCTCAAGGTCCAGGCAGAGGGTAGGGAACAAAATCTCCGCTTTTAAAAACAGAGTTCTACAGGTGTTTCTAAAAAAACAGATGTAGGAAAAACTAAATGGGGTGCTCAGAAGGTCCCTTCAAGCTTCCAAATAATTTGTAGATTCCACTTAAAGAAAGATTGTGCAACCTGATGGAAAAAAAATACATTTTTATCTTGACTGACTTGGAACCAGAAGCTGGTATCTCTCTTGGGCGTGAACATGGAACATAAACCACAGTGCCTGTGGGTCCACTGAGACACAGATGTGTCCATACTTATGTTCACCACAGCTTCCCACTAACGGCAGGCACTGGACTCACCACTGACCCTGCCACCCGACGAGCACACAATATTGTACCACAGATGTGGTGCCTTTAACCTTTGTCACTATATTCAGTACGATTGGTTTCTTTTGCAGCCCTATAATTTTTATTACATGCATTTACAGCGTTAGTCTGAGTCGGGGACCATGGGCTTCATCAGGTTGCCAAGGGGTCCATGGCACAGAAAAGGTTAAGAACTCTGAGTTAAAGGACTGGCTTGAAGAATAAATTAATAATCAGAGCAGAATGAGCGAATCACCCTGAAACCTGAAATCCCAGACACCCTCCTGCCACCTGGCTGCTTTGAACTCCTCAAACGAGTGACTCACAGGAATTAGAGCATTGTTCCCCAGGCGAAATCAATCTCCAGGAGAGAGATGAAACCTACCAGCGATTGTAGCCACCTCGGGGCCGTGGTGTTCTCGTCTGCTCTCTGATCTCAGCATTGCAGCATCCATGCCCAGGACCCACACGCATGGGCACGCATGGGTGCGTGCACAAACAAAGGCTCACACACTCACATAGCACACAACATAGACAAACAAACCACATGCACACTCCCACGTGCACACATAGAAACCACATTGCAGTAACACACGTGCAGAGGCACACTCATACACACTCATACAAGGCTGCACACACGACATGTACATAGTCACACACCACATATGCAGCTACACATGTATATACACATGTAACAGACACGTGGTCATACATGCACGCGTGTATGTACAAAGATACACACAGATCCAAACACACACACAGACCCCGAAGATAGAGATAATTAACACCCGCCCTGCCTTGCTTACAGATTTATTTTTAAGATACGATGAGATAAAACATGTGAAAAGATTCTGGAGTAAAGAGCACAATGCCAGTGAAACACAGATTAAGGCAAATAATCCTTGTAACCTCATTAGAGCTAAAAGGAAGCAGCAGCCTCATGGTCCAAAGGCCCTGGGGACTCAGCCAGTGGCTGGGCAAAGGCCCTTTCCTCTCCCATCAATCCCATAGTGTCTCCATCTGAAAACAGGTGTCCAACAGGGTATCCTAGACCTAAGGGACAACCAGCCCAAGACACAGTGCAAAATCCAGCAGCATAGGAGCAAGGGGGAACTCCAACGCCCCATGTCAGGGGCACAGAGGAGCCAGGCACATGTCCAACATAGCCCCACTGTCTCTCCTCAACCAAAATTTACACTCATGCTTCTACCCAAGGAACATGGGGGAGGTGAAGGTCCCCAGGACTGCACCAAGCTAGGACATTCTGCGGGTCCTTTATGGCCAACAGCAGAACAATCCTATCTTTAAAATTAATGCATTTGATTCTCCCAGATGGAGAAGTACATGTGTGCCTGGACCAGCTCGGTCTACATCTGCCTGTGTATCTTTGGCCATGTACTTCTCTCTAAACTGCATCCCCTGTGACACCGTGCACCCTCTCTCCCTCCCAGGGTGGCTAAAACTGCCATCAAGGCCTTCCAAGCAGCTGCCCCCCATGGTCTGGCCCAGGGCTGGCCAAGCAGAGGAAGCTCTGCAAGGAGGCACCATTCTGCAAGAAAAGATCACCTGCCTGAAAGAGCCCAGAGGGGACAGTCAGGGCTTCTACCAGAGCCACACAACTCCGTGTGGGGCCTCACACTGAGGCACACACCGTCTGCCCTCTCTGTCCACCTGCCTCTTCTGTATGTGAACCAAAGCCTACCATGGCTCCACAGACACCCAGAGAGCAGCCCCAACAAGGGCCTTCAGGCCTGGGGTAAGCAGAGTTCAGATGTAACAAGAGTTTGGGGAGAAGCAGCTACGTCAAAGTACTTGTCTCTGGCTCCTTCCTTTTCCACTGCATGACCTGGGGGGCACACAGTTCCTACCTGGAGTGGCCCCTCTTGCACAGGGGTGCCCACAGCATCCATGCCTCCACCCTGGGTCCCTCAGGAGAGGGCAGACTCAGGAGGCAGCCCAGATCCTTCAAAAGATGTTTGCGACCTTAGACTAGAAAGATGTGGGGGAAGGCAGGGCTATAGGGTCCCAGCCAGCCCTTGGCTCCCTGTGCCTGGTATATTTGAGAATTATTACAGGATGTCAAAACAGTAAAGAGCACAGTTCCCCTCTTGTTGGGGCAGACACACTTGCAGAGAGTTCACCAAGGTCTTAAGACAGTAAGTGCTAAATGTCAAATAAGGAGCAGTGAGTTTATGTTCCTGGAGTTTAACAAGGAAGGGCCACCGCCTGGTGGGGGTGCACTCAGGGGAGTCTTCCTGATGACCATCCAATCTGCCCTGAGGCTTCAGATCTGCCCTGGGGTTTCAAATCTGAGAATGAAAGAGGCTTGAACTTGGCACTACAAGGAGGAGGGAACAGCATGAGCAGAGGAATGGAGAAGGCCTTGGCACACTCTGAGGAGAAAGAAAAAAAAGTAGAGGTCCACCAGGAGAAAGAATACATGTGTGCCTTGGAATGTGCCTGAAGGGGAATGATGGGAGGCTGCCAGTCCCTGGGAAGGGCAGCCTGGGAGAAGACTGAGGTTCAGGAAGGCTAGGGATGGTCCCCAGCCACTTTGAGTCTCTAACACGTTTCTGCGGTCCCACACTGCCAGCCTGGCACCTGCTGATGCCCACTGCTTCCAGGAGCTGCCGCCCAGGGGCCTGCAAGTTGGGGAAACTCACTTCCCCCCACACCATGTGGCCAGAGCTGGGGACCATGCAAAATTCACCCTCCCCGTGGGTGCACCTGCTTTTTTATCACTCCTGAATTTATCTTTCCTAGTACGAAAGCTCCCTAATTTGCACAGCCCCTGGGCTTCCTGGTGTTCAGGAAAACAGATGATTAACCTTAATTCACTGATTTGCTGGGCTGGAACTGGGAAATGCAGCCCCTCCTGTAGCAGCCAGCCTCAGACAAAAGGAGATAGGTACAGGCGGGCTTTTCTTCCGGGAGGCTGTGGGTAAGTCCTACGTCATGGTCAGCAGTTGAGATGGCCTCATGACTTCCATTTGTTTCTATTCAGGTTTCTTCCCAGAAAACACAGGCATCCTCAACCCCAGTTTTTGCACCTCCATGCTCTCCTGTGGGGGCAATCTTCCCTCTCTGCTCTACTGAAGATGCCACGCTTTAAAACCAGGGCAGCCTGGCTAGGTGTGGTAGCTCAACACCTGTAATCATAGCACTCTGGGAGGCCAAGCTAGGTAGATCCCCTAAGCTCAGGAGTTTGCGACCAGACTGAGCAAGAGCGAGACCCCTTCTCTAAAAAAAGCATAGCCAGGTGTTGTGGTGGGTGCCTGTAGTCCCAGCTACTTGGGAGGCTGAGGCAAGAGGATCACTTCAACACCAGAGCTTGATGTTGCTGTGAGCTATAGAGCTTGAGGTTGCTGTGAGCTATAACGCCACAGCACTCCATTGAGGGCAACAAAGTGAAACTCTTAAAAAATAATAATAATAAATAAAATAAAACCCAGGCAGCTGCCCTCCTTCCCAGAGTCCTTGATGGAACTAACCAACCTCCTTGGGCTGCAACTGAACTTCTACACCACTCCCAGCTTTGTCCGCAGGTGGCACGTTCAGAGGAAGTACAGTGAATGCAGACTCCAGAGAAAGAACATGCATATTTGCCTCAGACCTCCACTGAGAGTTGTTGGCAACTCTTACTTTTCCCTAAGCCTTGGTTTCCTCATCTGTACAATGGCAATGCACAGCACCTCCCTCCTGGGGCCTCACACACACGGGGCCTGGCACCATCATCCCGGCAGCCTGAGCTGTCTGCCTGCTGGCCTGAGGACAAGGAAGTCTATCCCCACGCAGTGCTGAGGGCCACTCCACCAACGGGAGGCTCCTAGACCAGACAGCCCTATCCCACCCCCTTCCTCCACCCATCCAGGCGCCAGTACCTCTGGGGTCTGACGTCAGAAGTCTCAGGTTGGCACCTTTTTTTGTAATATGCCTGTTCTGTTCAATTCCAAATTCTGTCACCTTCCTCCCTGGACAGCCCTGACGCCCAGAGGGCTGGGGGCTCTGACACCCCCTCCCCCAGCAGAAGGTCGGGATATGCTCAGAGGCCGCTGCCTGTAAGGGGAACAAGGGGCCCACTGTGTGGCAGCCCCGCCAGACCCAGATATTTTAACAGCTGCTTTGTGTTTTCCTGGGGCACAATTCCTGAGAGGGAGGAAAAACAAGCTTGGCCTCTGCCCTGAGGAGGGAAAACACTGCCCAGGCAGGCTGCAGGCAGGGCGAAAGCCTCTGCAAGGGTTCAGGGCTGCACAGACAACCAGAAACAGGCCCTGGAGGCCGGACACACAGGAACTGCAGCTACCAAGACCCCTGTCAAGGGCCAGTGAGTAAAGAAAAGCCCTGGTTTTCTCAGAGTTGGCTCTGAAAGGGTACAAAGGACCAAAGAGGCAGCCAGGTGCCCACAGGATAAGGTCCAATCATGGCACCCAGGCCTCAGGATCTCGGAGCTCCCAGCTCCAGCCTTACCCCACCCCAGCACCTCATGCTGTCCTCTGTCTAGAATGCTACTTCCAACACTCACTGGTGTCACCTCCTCAGAGATGTTCTGGGCCTACCCACACCTGGTCAAGTGAGGGATGCCTCTGAGGTCAGGCTTCTAACTGTATTTTAACTTCCTATTTAGACATCTGTCCCATTTTATGGCCTCCTCAGGCATAGGCACAGTCAATGTTTGATGACTGACTCAGAAACTGAACACACAAATGATCTCAGGCCCCTAAGTCTGCAAGGATCATTTTCTCCTCCTGGCCTCCCCTTGGTCTCAATACCCACAGGGGTCTCAATCCCTTACAAGGTCAGGATGGTAAGTAGGTTTCAGCTCCTGCGACCCAGCAGCACTCTCCAGGGAGGACTAGGTTGAGGACAGCATTGGTGATCTCTCAGGTTGAGAGAAGTGCAGTAATCGATGCCTAATGTCTGCCTCATGAAGAGCAATAATCTACTGGTAATGTCTGCCCTGGGCTGGGCAGAGTAAACAGGGACTTCATAGCAACATTACTTCCCTTAGACGGTTGTTTTTCAATGATTTTTATCTCACAGAACACTTGAACCTCCAGTTAAACTTCTGTGGCACACTTAAATTATGTTGATCAAAAAAAAAGAGTAAAAATAAAAGAATATATTTACTGTGCTTTGAACTTTAGAAAATAATTTGATTAACAATCTTCAAAAATTTTCACTGCACACCTAAGATCCTTTCATAGCACACAGGTTGAAAATCCCTGCCTTAGACTATAAACTCCCTCAAGTGAAAGATTTGCCCTGCATAGCGCTTAGCAGATGTCCTACTTATTTACTGAGCACCTGCTACGCTCTAGGTGCAACCACTTCCAAAAAAAGAAAGTGCTCGTCCCTTTCTTTTTTTTTTATATTGTTTATTTATTACCTAGTGCAACATACTTTGCATCAGCCTAATTAGTACATTTTCTCTCAGTAAAAAAGTTGAATGAAAATATAAGGTATAAACTAATGAGAAGATGTAGGTCATCCCTTAACAGGTGATTTCAGACCACTGCACACTTGTGGGTCTGTTTTCTCGCTGTGGAACTGCAGGCTGGGTCAGGGACATGGTGCAGGTGACCTTTACAGGCCCTTCCAATCAGGACACCAAGCACGGGTAAGGGTAGGGGGCTATTTGCTGACCCACGACAAATCTAACCTCTTTAAACACCATGGCCCAAGTGACAGAAAATCACAAACGTTTTCCTGAGAAAGCACTGGGCAGTCCTGGGATCCCACCTCGTTGGTGGCAACTGGCCATAGGGAGCGGAGCTTCCCGCCCCTCAGAAAGCGCTGAGACTCACCCAGGTAGTAGAGACAGTCCTTTGGCTTAGTCCTCCTAATGACCATGAGGTTGCCTGTGGGGGACTGTGAGGTTGCCTCTCAAAGAGCCACCCCTGGACCCAGACTGTGTCTCCCTAACCCAGCATCTAGCACCAAGAAAGGCCTCCAGGGATCATCTGATGCAGCCCCTGTCCCGGCAGTTCAGCCTCAGGGCAGCCCCTCACCACTGATGCCCAGCAGCCGGTCGCAGTTCCCATTCTTCCCCAGCCCAGACTGGTTGTGCAACTCTGGGTACATGTCCTCTGTCTCTGGGCTTGGCACCTGTGAGATGGACAGGCTGGACCCTAGGAAGAACAGTATCATGCCACAACTGGGTGGAAACTGGTTGGAATTCTGACATGTTGAAGACACACACACAGGATCCAAGCAAGTGGATTCAAATCACCTACATTAACGGAGCAGCAGCTGCACACTGGGCACCGACAATCCCCAGGCCTGGGGTAGTGGCGGGGCAGGCAGTGGTAGGAAGGCTGAGTGCAGATCCAGGGTGGCTGCTCTGCTCTCAGGAGGTTCTAGGGAGAACGGGGCTGGTGTGTGGCCCTGGCATCGCCTGGTCCAGTCTCCTGCTCTGACTTGCCTGGCTGTGGCCCTCCCCACACCTCCCAGGCAACGCCTGCACCCAGCTCCTCTGTCTGTGCCTCTGTGGTGGGTGCTGCCTCTGCCAGGCTCAGCCACAGCTTTCCTCAGAGTCTGCCAGCACCACCCTGGCAGCAGAAAGCCATCCTTTCCTTGCAAAGAAGCCAACAGGAGTGCCCTGGCTTCAAATGAGATCTTCATGATGAATTCCAAGAAGGGCACTCCAGGCTCACCTGCTAAGCTGCTCTGGCCTCTCCCAGGCCCCATTTTCCCTCCTTGCCTCTCAGCAGCCCCAGGGACCTTTACTAGCCTAAGGGAGGCAGGGAAGACTTCCTTGGAGAAAGGGATGAATATTTTCAAAGGAAGAACAGGTCAGCTCCAGAAAGGTCTACTAAAGCAGAGGGGACCACAACAGATGGAGGCAGTATGTGAGCAGCAAGCAGGAGGCAGGGCACACGAGAAACCTTGTCGTTTAGTCCTGGAGGTCAGGGTCCAACAGACAAGTGAGCACTCACCTTTCAGGATCCCAACTGGCTGCAAGTAACACCCAAACTCCACATCTGGGCACTTGACCCAAAGCCTGGGCCTCCCCTGCCTCCATGGCTTCATTTCCCACCAACTCAGGTGTCACCCTTTATGGTGTTTCTAGATGTCTGAACCCCTAGACACCGCCTGTCAGGCCTCTACACCCACACTCTTCCCCCACTGAGAACACCTTCCTCCCTATCTGATTAATTCCTTTAAAGCAAAGGCTGGGGTCACTCCCCCATCAGCACTCGTGTCCATTGTCCCAACCCTTCTACCCCAGGCAGAAGCGGTGCTCCCACATGGCCCCGTGTGAGCCTGGGTGACCCACCACACAGCTCATGGCAAGGTTTCAGCTGTCTGCTTCAAGGTCTGCACCCGGAAGTTTCAGCGCTTTGACTTTCATTCCCAGCCTCTGGCATCCCACCTGGCACACGTGCCATGAGTAAAAACCGCCAGGGTGAACCCACTATTCCAAAGTCAGCTGTCTCCTGGACCATCCTCCAACACTGTATCTGCTGCTGGCTACCACCTAGGAGATGGCTGGCAAGGGCTGTTTCATGGACCCCCAAAAACCTGCTAGGAAGCTGCAGCCCAGCTGGTTTCTCATGAGAAGGTCCCAGACAGATTTCACCAGCTAAATAAATGCATAATCAATCACCCCATTCCCTACTTGAAATTCTACCATTAGAGAGTCACTTCTTTGTAGCTTATTAGTTTTCAAGAACAGTCCATCAGAATGCAAACTGCCCTGGAATAAGATCAGACCTTAAGTGGTTTCCATATAAAAAGTTATTTTCTCTAAGTCAAGAGGGTTATGGTACGGAGAGGGTTGGAAGGGGAAGGAGAGCAAGGTGCCTTTTGCTGCTGGCTGTCCTTGGCTGTAACTGACGGTCCACACCCTCCTGATGAAAGGAACATGTCTCCCTGCTTGTTCCTGCACTTGGGGGTTTCTTGGCATGACACCCTATGGAGGATTAAATGCCTTTGTTGTGGCTGCCTGCTCTTTCCCCCTCTGCTTCATGATGATGCTCTCCAAGGCACACTCAATCAAGCCCCTTTTGTTCCTGGGGCCTTTTGAAGGCTTCCGGAGAGGAAATGAGAGTGCTCCTTAAAGCCAATCTACAAGAAGACCTGCAAATCACAGCCTCCTTGCCAGCCCCCACTGTGGCCTGGCTTCACGAGTCAGAGTGCCACAGGCTCAGCTCAGGGCTCCCTGACCATGACTCTCCCTGGAAAGGTGTTCAGGGATGTGCCCAGCCTGCATGAGAGGCCAGGATGCCACATGAGATCTCCTCACATCAGACAGTCCCTCAAACTGGCAAGAAGCCATGGAGAGGTAACAGGTTTAGGTGCCCCTTTCTTACAAGATTGCCACCCAAGGTCATTACTGGCAGCCGGGTTCCCAGCCCCAGGGCTTAGTTGATGATTGCAAGGATACATGCCCCAACTTCGGGACAAAGTGGTCCAGGCCTTCTCCAGGGCTGGGATTCGTGACTCTTTGCATGGTGGCCCCAGGCCAAGTCCTTCCAATCAACCACCCACGGATGGAGACACAGTCTGCCGAAGGAGCCCGCCAGGCATGGGAGCCTCGTGGAGGTCCCAGAGATCCTAAGAGAGCGAGTAGTCAATCTCCCACCCTACTCAGGAATCCTCTACAGCAGCAGTTCTCAACTGGAGGCAAATTTGCCACCCAGGGACATTTGGCAATATCTGGAGACATTTTTGATTGTCTCCAAATTGTGCTACTGGCAGCCAGTGGGTAGAGACCAGGGATGCTGATAAATATCTGACAGTGACCAGGACAGTCGCCCACGAAATGGAGAATCACCCAGCCAAAACATCTGTGATGGGGAGGCTGAGAAACCCTAACCCCAAGATTTCTAGACACTTCCATCATCCCAGGGTGTCTTGACTATGCTCCCCCCACCCCCACCCCCAATGCCACAGGGGACCTCACTACCTTATGCTGTGAAGAGGCAGTAGGATAAAGCAATGGGTCTGAAGCCTGGGTTAGCCGCTCACTGCAAACTGTGAGCAAGTAAGTGACTCAGCTTCTCCACTCCTCGCTGTCTTTCCATGGAAATAATAATCAAATGTTCCAGGATTATAACAAAGAAGCTCACCACAACCAAACATCCAGTACGGTGCCCCACACACAAAAGGCACTTAAACCAGCGAGACCTAACCCAGCGACTGCTGCCAGGCTACGACCTGCCACAAAACATCTGCTAAGTCCCTGGCCTGCCTCAATGACACCGTCACAGATAAGAAGAGACACGAAGATGTTCGCTCCAGGATTAAGTACACTCATGACACTGACAATGACCTGCATGTGTAACAGGAGGGAAATCGTTTCTAATATATTGCTAATATACAGCAACCCAATTGGACAGTACTACGGCTATTTCAGGTCATTGTTAGAAAGACTTAAGAGAAGTATAGAAACGTTTAAGATTGTACGATAAGTAAAATATAATTGAACCTAAGAAAATGGTCCATACATACAACAGAGAGACAATATGTGGGGGGGGGGGGTCTTGTGTTAGAATGATAAAGGATTGGGGTAATGTTGGGGATTTTTGGTCCTTTAATGTAAAAATCATTCTGTTTTTTTTCCATTAAAATACTATTTGTTAATGAATACAGAGAAAATGATATGAGAAACTACAAATCTAGCCTTACTTCTGACCGTAAAGGGGAATAAAATTAGGAGAAATCTCAGAACAAGCTGACTGAGTCCTCAGCCAGTCCCAGGGAACACCCCAGACCTCAGAAGGAGGAGGGGGTGTTGCTGCTTCCTGTGCTCTGACCCCAGCAGGACAAGGGAGGGGAGGAAGGGAAATCTGCCTCTGCCCACCAGGATTTGGCTCCAAAACCCCAGCTTCATTTTTCTTGGGAGTCCGGAGCACCCACCTTATCAAAGGCCACTTTCCCACATGCCTCCTCACTCAAATAGCTAACCTCAGGCTCAGCACCCAGAGCTCAGTGGCTAGGGCACCAGCCACACACACCAAGGCAGGCAGGTTCAAAACCGGCCCTGGCCTGCTAAACAACGACAACTGCAACAAAAAAATAGCCGGGCATTGTGGTGGGCGCCTGCAGTCCCAGCTACTTGGGAGACTGAGGCAAGACAATCTCTTAAGCCCAAGAGTTTGAGGGTGAGCTGTGATGCCACGGCACTCTACCAAGGGTGACATAGTTAGACTCTGTCTCAAAAAAAAAAAAAAAGGAGCTAAACTTCAGTGTTGGGCAGCGAGGATGGGGCAGGGCCAGGCCAAGCAAGAGCACCTGCAGGCCTTACCCCTGCTAGGAGCTCAGCTCCTATTCTCCCAGTTCATCCTCCCAGCCAGTCCAGAGGTAGGCACAGCTAGAGAAAAAAATGGTGCAAATAAAGGTTTATGTCAGTGCAGAGTGGAAAGGATGTGAGCTGCCATGAGGAAGCCACCTAGGACTCAGATGTGCTGGGGCCAGGGGAAAAATAGGGGCGATGAGCCAGCTCCAAGCTCCAGGACAGCTGGCAATGCCACAACTGTCCTCGGCTAGCCAAGAGCCCCGACATTCGCTAATGATGGTGGGTGGAGCCGCCCCACTAGCCTCCTGATGTAACTCAGCTGAGAAATATGACAGAAAACCCTTCAATTTTCACAGGGCTTCACTGGGAGAGGGGAGAACCACATCTCTAATATGAGAGTGTCAGAAGGGACAGGCCCCAGGTCCCCTCCAGCTCTAGGCTCTATGCTGGAACTGAGGTCAGAGCTGCGGCAGGAGTGGGGAGAAGGAGCTGGTGTTGACTGCTGCCCAGGGCCTGAAGCTGCAGCCAGCAGCTGGACTGGGGGGTGGGGAGGTCTCAGGAGCAAGCCACTGTGGGGTATCATTAGGTCTGGGGCAGTCCTGACCCCTCTGGCTCAGCTCTGAGAAGAATCAGGAGAGGCGGTGTCCACCAGAGCCTGGTTGCTGGCTCTCTGACTGGCACGTCATTCCACCTGTTCTCAAAGTGCTCCTATGGCTAGCCACTTACCAAGAGGCCAGCCCCTGGGGACAGAAAGGGGGTCCCACATCTGAAGCCTAGCCTTGGACCTCTCAGAGCAAGGCTGACAGACACAGCGCCTGCCCAGCACCACCATGGAGAGAAGCACCACAGGGGCTTCATGGAGGTGGTGACATCTGGTCCCAGTATGCAGGGTGAGTCCTTGGGAGCAGATTAGCAAGGCCTAGGGGTGGAAGGTGAGACAGGTGCTGACATGTGCAGGTGATGGGGGCCTGGAGCGAGCAAGCAGAAGAGGGCCTGGGACACAGTGAAGTCTTGAGAGCATGTGCTGGGCCAGGAGTCTGGGTCTTATTCTGAAGGTACTGGGGATTCACCGAAGGATTCAGAACAAAGGGGTGATGTATTCAATGTGGAATTCACACAGCAAAGCTTGTGTACATCATGACAAATGCTCCCTGGCACTTGCAAACTGATGGCCTATGGCAGATTGCTCTTGGGGCCCCCACAGACTCTGATTTATCCCCTGACCTTGCAGTTTCTAAACCTGGGGCAGGCACTGGCTGTGAGGGTGGGCTGGAGGGCAGGCTCACCAGCAAGTATCACTGTCGCTGAAACTCCTGTTGAAAGAAAGGTTATCTGTACTTGGGGTACTGGAGGCCACACCTCCTCCCAGAGCACACAGAAGATGCTCCTCTGAGAAGAACCATCTGAGAGGGCAATGGGATACCCAGGCCAAGTGCACCACATTCTCCTGGGAAAGGAGGGACAGCCTGACCAAGGTCTGGCAGATGAGGTGCCCAGGCTCTGCTCTGCTCTTACCAGCCAGGGAACCTTGATGGGAGGGTTGACTTCTCCAAGCTGCGGTTCATACATCTGTAGTTGCCAATGACATTGCCTATTCCATAGGACACATGCCTCCCCACAACCACTCCCCTCAGACCCCACACCACCCTGCCTGCTGGGGAGGGAGTGAAAGACACCCTTCCACTCCACTGCAACAACTCAGCAGGTTCTGCCTTGAGCTGTGCTGAGCCTCCCTCCACCCTCCCTCTGTCCTCCCTCCTTTCCTCCTTTCATGTCCAGTGCTGGATGGACAGCCAGGACTCTGCATCTCATTTAAGACAGTAGTCTCTGCTTATCTTAGGAAGAGCAATAGATGGCCCTGCTCACGGTGCAGGGCGGGCTCCCAGCCCCCTGGCAGAGCTCAGCCAGGAGACCTTGGTCTCAACACGTCCTCTTCATCTGAATTCCGGGAGAGTGCCTTCTGGCTCTAAGGGGTGTGTGTTCACAGCGCTGTGTGTGTGCACATGCTCGTACTAGGCTTCTAGGATAACTGCTAAGTAAGACCTGAGTAATAGATGCCTTTTTGAGAACTGAGCTACCCAAAGGTATTTACTTGCTATGAAGAAAAAACATTGTTGTGCTGAATCCACATTCCTTCACCATGCAGTGATGTCTACTGGGCTGAAAAGGGTGCAAGTGTTGTTTTCTTTCCCTATTTGCCTAAACACAAATACACACACTCAAATGTGCACACGTGCACATGCGCGCGCATACACTCACACACACTCTGGGCTGAAACAGCTGGGACCCAGACCTGTACTTTACCAGGTTTGGGAAGCAGAAAAGAGCCCAGGACAGCGGTTCTGGCCTGAGGAGACAGGATGGTACAGCGATTAAGCACAAGGCTTAGGGGTCAGGCAACCCTAACCACAGCCCTGCCTTTTATCCACTTTGTGCCCTTGGGTAAGCCAGTTAACATCTCAGTGCCTCAGTTTCCCCCACAAAGGGTGACTTAGATAATGGTATGCCTAGCACAGAGAAAACCCTCAGTAAATGTCAACCATTATTATGATTAAAACATGAGAGCCTAAATCCTCTTGCTGAGCAGGCAGGGTAGAAGTCTCATTAGGCTCAAACCCTCTGGGCAATAGCCTCATATTGCAGGCTGGTCCACCCCAGCTCCTTCTCCAAGCCATGCTAGTGGACTCTGTGGCACTTTCTTCCAACCACCACTATGCTCAACAACTGCAACTTGCAAAGCTGTTGGGGGCCTGCTAAGTCAGGAACTGGCTGCAGAAGGTCCTGCCCCATGGCCCAACCCTGGCCAAGGGCTCACACATCCCCTGTATAAGACCAACTGTTAGCAAGATCTCAAAGGAAACAGCCTGCTATAGGCAATGGACCAGCTGGCCCTCCAGACCTTGAAAACACAGCTCAACCTCCCTGGGCCACAGTTTCCTGATCTGTAAAATGGAATAATAACTCTGACATCACCCACAGGGTTGAGAGATGTCTATCTGTCTGCCTAGAAATGCCTCGCCTGAGAAGCTAATGCTCATAAGTCCTCTGCACAGCGTTGGCACTAGACATTATCTTGTTTTTCATCATGCACAGGAAAGCTGTGGGCATACAGGCGGGGGGAGTTCATGCTCTTCCCTTTGCCTTGTGCTGTGCCCTGACAGCTTGGGGCTTCTTAACCCAGATTCTCCACCTTCTAATTCCCCTTGGGAAAATCTGGTGGCCCAGTGCCCAAATCAAGTGTGATCTGATCTCAGGTGACTTGCTCCTCTAGTTCAACTCCAACACTTCCACAACAAAACCAAGAACATGGCTCGGCACCCGTAGCACAGTGGTTATGGTGCCAGCCACATATACTGAGGGTGGCGGGTTTGAACCTGACCTGGGCCAGCTAACCAACAATGACAACTGCAACAAAAAATAGCCGGGCATTGTGGCAGGCTCCTGTAGTCCCAGCTACTTGGGAGGCTGAGGCAAGAGAATCGCTTCAGCCCAAGAGTTTGAGGTTGCTGTGAACTGTGACACCACAGCACTCTACCGAGGGCAACATAGTGAGACTCTGTTTCAAAAAAAAAAACAAAACAAAAAAACAGGAGCATATTTTACAAAGTTCTTATATTTCCAAGCCAACCTGGTGGCAAGACAAAGAGACCAGAGGTCCTGGGTTTATGTGGTGGGTAGTACCAGGTTGTCCAGCATCTTCCTGGCCATGCAGAGGCCCTCTGTGCCCTGCCCACCTAGGCACATCCACAGCCTGCTGTGCAGACACTGAACACAGGTAGGCAGGACTTAAGGTGACTTCATGCCGTCTCACTCCACCAGCTCCCACGTGCCAGCCCCTCAGATGTTCCATTCACATGCCCTATATCACCTGATCTAGCAACCTGGCAGATAACCCACTATGCTCCCCTAATTATTTCCTCTGGCTGTGTGGGTGACAGCATTAGCTGCTGCGATTGAATCAGGACCATAGAGTCACTGGAGAGGACAGATGTTTCAAAGCACTGAGGAGGAGGAGCCAAAGAAACAGCATTGCCGAAGCCAAAGAAACACCATTCCTTCCACAGCCATCAGCTCAAGAGGCCGCAAGGCCTCAGCAGGAGAACCGTGAGTTGGGTGGCAGAGGCTCTGGTTATGGTAGGTGCTTGGCCACTTTCCCTCCTCTGACTTTTTTCAGCCCTGTCACACCATGCTGAGCTGCTGTGAGCTGCCAATCTGATTTTCAATGCCACCGGCACAGCTGGGCCCAGCATGCTCCTGAACAAGCATGGGTCCTGCCCCATGGAGATGCCAGCCTCCCATGGCCCCTCCACAACTTCTGCACCCAGAAAGTCTCTGTCCTCCCCACCCTGTCCACACACCGGATCCTGAGCTCGATGCACAGCCTCGATGGCCAAGTCTCAGGCAGCAGATAACCCAGGCACTCTCTACTGTCCCCTCGAAGAGGGCATGCCTCACACACTTATCTGCCAAGACTCCCCGAGTTTTATCTCTAGCTGCTGTCCCACTTCTCCCTGGTTGTAGGGGCTTGGGTCTCGGTCTGTGTATCCACAGGGGGCTCCACATCCCTGAGCTCTGAATGACAGAGAAGGACCAGCAGAGCAGGAAATAAGCCCAGGAGACTGCAGCCCCATATCCCCCACCAGGGACTCCCGCCACTGCCTCCCCTCCTCTTACAGCATCCACACTGGCCTCACCCCACACACGCTCACTCCCCCTCACACACTCATCACACAGCATTCACACATGCTAACACAGTCACACTGGCACACACACACGCCTGGACTCTCACACTATCACACACATGGCCACACATATCCATACATATACTTTTTCACATTCACACATTCACAGTCACCCTGGTTCACACTCACAGCCTCATACACATCCATGCACATGTGCACACACACCCCAACAGCACCACTCCATGCTGGGCACTCATTCTGCACTGCTGGGGGCTGGGCTGGCAGGTGGAGTCCTCCTAGAGACAGGTGCTCTCAGCTGTGGGAGGGGAGTTGCCCAGGCTCCCATGCAGACCCAGAGACCCTATGCCCACCCCACAGAAGGGGTGGCCCAGAGATGATCCTTAACTGCTGAGCCCTTCCCACATAGCCCCACTCCACCTCTGGCCCCTCTGGGGAGCAGGCCTGCCTAGATTCCTATGCCCTGCTCTTCCCCAGGCCTCCCAGCCCACACACAGCCACTTCCTCTAACCTCACAGTCACTAGCTACACCCAGGGATGAGCTCAGGACTAAGTCCTAGGTCTTGGCTGGGCCTCCTACATCCCACCCTGCCATCCACATGACCCCTGCTCCCCCACCCCAGATTCACTGTGGTACCCCTAACCCCAAGCAGACCCCCTCCATCACACCAGGCAGGCATGTCTAAGAGAGAGGAGCAAAGGCCCAAAGCCTAAAGAGGGCTAGGACTCCGCTGGGATCCCAGGAGATATATCCACCCCTTCAGCCACTGAACACACCAGGAAAGCAGGCAGGCCAGGCTAGGGACCTGACTGAGGACCAGCCTTCCCAGAGCCTGCCAGGCCTCCTCTTAGAAGCTAAAAGTCAAAAAAGAGTCAGGCTTGGAGCCAGTCAGAACTGGATCCCAAGGCTAATAGTGCCAAACCTCTCTGAGCCTCACTCTCCCCGCCTCACTCTCCCCATCGAGAAAGAAGAAATCACATGACCCGCATCAGGAATAGTAAGTGTGCCAAGGCCCAGTCCCTACTAGGAGCCCAATGCCTCCCCCATCTCTTCTCTCACCTGCCCCAGCACCTGACAGCTGTGGCCCAGGATCAGCAGCTTCCGTCCCTGGAAAAATGGCAGCCAGTTCAGCCCCCACCATAGGGTGCCCGCTGGGGCCCTGCCTCGATGACGGGGCAGTGCTAGCCCCTGGGCAGGCTAAATGGGGGACAGACTGGGGAACAAAGTGACAGAGCCCGGGGAAGGGATAGGTCTGCCAATTCCGTGGCTAGGTGTGCCTCTGGTCCCACCCTGCTCAGCGCTGCATTCTGTCCTGCCAGCCTCACATCCCCTGAGAGGGAAGTCCTGCTGACATGTGAGCAGGCTGAGCCTCTTTCCATGTTCATATTTCACACCCAAGTCCACAAGATGTTCCAGTGGATCTGAGGCTCCCCAGTTGCTCTACTGCCTCAGAGGATCAGACTTTTTAAACTGGGGTGGCTGTTCCCTGGCGGAACAAACTAGGAACCCTTAACTGCTCCGTGGGGAGAACCCTGGTGAGAACGGTCAGTGCTCTTCTAAGAGGTGCTTGAGGAGCACAGCGCCTCCACTCCACGGCAGACAGTGGTGGGCTCCTCTAAACACCGGGAAAGGTGTCTCGCTCACCTGCAGAGCGTACCTCACTGTCCACACTGGAAGCCATCCCTGCACGGATACAAAGGAACGGCAACAGGTGAGGTAAGGCTATATATATAACATGAGTGTCGTGGAGCATAATTATTAAATGTTGTCATTTCGGAAGAAAATTAATTAGCAATAGCTGTAGCTGTCTTGTGTCTGCTTAAGCAGCGTGCATCTCAATTAAAGTTTAATTGGCACAGCTTCAATCACAGTAGGTTAAATGGCTTCAAATGCTGAGCAGGCTCATGTCTACACAGAGCTAAAATTAGTATAGAGCAGAGGACTTGTCATGGAGGGGGAGGTGGCAGGCAGGGAGGGGTCAGGACAGCAAGGTCCCACCATACCCACATCCTGGATCCTGCTGACCCTAGCAAGAGGTAGCACTTCTAGATGGAGAGCTGTCTAGAGGATGGTTCCTTGACCTCCCACACAGATCTGTTCTTGGGAAAGGAGATGCTAAGCCTGGCATTAGTCAAGTGGGCTCTCACAGAAATCCAGGCTATGAGCAGAATTTGGTCTGGGGTGGAAAGGCCAAGAAACAGCTGGCAAGGTACCATCCACCAAAGGAAGCAAGGACTGCCAATTCCCATGCCTGCAGAGTCAGGCAGGGGAGCAGGCAGGCCAGGGGCAATAGGGAGTGGTGAGGACTGAGGCAAACTGGAACAGGCCCTACTGAAAACCAATGCCACTGCTCCCCTCTGGCCAGCTCTTCCCGGCAAAGATGAGGGCCCAGTGTACTAGACTCTCTATAAAGAGTCAGTGATAGGGGGTTATATTTCAAAATTCCTGAGTTTTAAAACAGAGTATAGGCCTAAGGCATTTATAAGCCATAGGCTATCAATTTTTGACTTCTTGTCTAGGAATCTATGCAACAAATACACACAAAAAGGTGTCATCTTAGGAAGTAGACTAGTGATTGCCAGGGGTGGAGAGTGATTGCTAATGGTATGGGTTTGGGAGATGATAAAGAGGTTTACAACATTTAGATAGTGGTGATGGTTGCACATCTTTGTTGATTTTCTAAAAACCACTTTAAAGAGGTGAATTTTATAGTACATGAATTATATGTCAATAAAATAGTTATTTACCCAAAAAATGAAAAGCTTTCACCTCAAATGAACAGATTTCTCAGCAAAGCATATTTCTCTGGGTTGGATCTATACAGATAGCAGGGAGGCAGCCTCGATGTGACTTAATGATGCTCTTCTAAATCATCAGATGGTACCAGGAGCCTGCTCCTCACCTCAAAATCAGGATGCTATAAGTGATGGGTGAAGGGCAATGGGGGGGGGGGGGAGAAGAGGAGGACCCAGGAAAGAAAAAGGGCGAGGTCCCTCTTCTTAGAGGACCACCCCCAAGCAAGCTCTCAGTGGTCCTCCAATAGTGTTCAAACTCTTCTCCTCCACAAAGGTGCCCTTGACCTTGACCAGCTCATCGTCCTAACCCACTTTGAGCTCAAGGCTATGCTGCCAGCGTCACAGTCTTCACACGCCTGCACATGCAGCTCTGCTGCCCTGGCCACTCCCCCAACCTGCAGCCAACTGGGAGCTACCTGAAGGCAGCTGCAGTGGGCAGCAGCGTCTGTCTTCTTTCTTAGGACCAACCAATGCCTGGCCTGGCACAGCCAGTGGCAGCAAGAGACGGTGCCAATGTCTGGCACAGCATCCAGAAAAAAGGGATGGGAGGGCACACTGAGCAGCCAATGGCTTTCCCATCCCCGCCCAAGCCATCACTGCGGGGGACAGGATGCCCCACATAATGTGCGGGACTCTTCCCCGTCCAGGCTGCACAGCTTGCATTTCCTCTTTCAGAAAAGCAGAGTCCCAGAAGGCCGCTCACCATCGGGCACACTGATAGCCTAACCTGCGCGAATGCTGCAGGCCCGTGCCCCAAGACCCTCTCTGTCTTCCCTTCTTCCCCCAAAGAGCCTTAACAAACCTCATTCAAGACTTGACAATGTTTTGCTTTACCCACTTGTTCCACTTGGAGCAATCTACAGAGAGATATCAGAACCTGTCCCCCACAAAGCTGTGTGTCAAAGGAAAACACATACTGACAAAATAGTGAAAACAATTTCAAGTGGCCAAAAATAGGGGCTGGATAAGTAATCACATCTTGTCCAAATGATAGGGTATTAGTCATTGAAAATAATATTTACAGGTTTATATAACCTGGGAAAGGCGATGTTAAAATATTAAGTAAGGAATCCAGGACACAAAGCTAAGCATGCAAGAGGCAGTCTCAGCCATGGAGGAGGGCCATGGAAGGAAATGTCCCTGTCACCTGTCCTTGCTGCTGAAGAAAATAGCATGGACAATGCCTTTGTTCCTTCTTCATTTATACTTTCCTGAACGTTCCACATTGTTACCTTGCCAGTGGGCTGTTTGTTTGTAATTATTAAAGAAACATTCTAAAACATTGGTTCAAAACAGAAAATAGTAATCCACCCCCCAGCAAATGTCAAGAGATAGGCCTGGGGTGGCTTGGCAGGGCTCCTTCCTACAAGTAAGCCTGGGTATTCCTGGGGACTCAGAATTAATTGTTTCTAGTAAAACATTCACACAGTCATTTACAGAATGCTCCCTGGGTGCTGGCCCCTGTGAAGAGCAGCGTAACTGGTGCTCTGTGCCCTCCCAAAGCTTTGCTGAGTGGAAATAAAAAACAAGGACACCAGTACTGAACTGCATGACAGGATCCTGAGTCTTGGGGACCTGGAGACGAGAAGGGAAGGGGATCCTTGGGACTGACCTAAGAATTTGGACAGTATCCTGTCCTGAAGTGTACACCAGGCCAGCACTGGCAACCCCCTCCTGGTCCATGGCAGGCATCATTAATCAATCACAGTACTTTTCCCTAACTGCCCATGTGTTCCTTCTTGCCTCTACTAATCAAACTATTATAGCCCCGAAGACAAAATTGAGCCTCCATCAGCCTCCATCTGTGAGTAGGGGCAATGGGAGCCCAAACCAGCGAGTGGCATGACCACATAGCATCTGATAGGGACCACGCTAGAAACAGGGGTGGCCTGGCAGCAGGAAGGCCAGTTAGGAGAGAGTTTGAGTATGCAGTCTGCAAGCACCATGGGCTTCTACTCTGGAGACCCTCATCAGGAGGGAGGGCCACACTGCCTACTCTATCACCAGCTTCTACTCGCCTCCTAACTTTGAGAAGTCCTGGCCCAGCAAGCCCAGCAGCCTCCTGAAAGGAAGAGGACTGAGTGCAAGCTGAGCAGACAAGTGCTGCTGGTCACAGCACCCCCGCCCCCAGCCACTAGGTCTACATCAGGCAGGATGATGGTGGTATGTACACAGCCCCCTGCAAGACAGCCATGCCTGGGCCCCTGAGCAAGGACTCATGACTTCCCAGCCAGAGCAACAGTTGGAGCCACACTAAGTGGCTTCCAATAGCATCGTGTCCTGTCTTCACGAGAGCCTACAAAAGTCTCCAAGAAAGGGAAAGGTCCTTAGATGACCCCTTAGAATTACAGGACTCCTTGTAAATTGGAGGGTCTTTGGTAACAGCCTCAGTGGTCATTTTACAGAAGTGAAAGCCAACATTCACATGAGCCTGTGGTCACAGCTGGTGGGGCAAGGCAAGCCTCCACCCCAAACCCAGCACTGGCCACCCGCACAGCTCTAGCTCGAGTGGGGCAGACTGCTAAGCCCAGGTGGCACCCACAAGACACCTGCTGATGGGCCAGTGGGGGCAGGGAATGGCACAGCTTAAGCTTAGCCCTGAGCTGCTGGCCACCACCCTCTGTGCCAGCCCACTGATAGCCTGCAAAGCCTGGGCTCATGAAAAGCCCACGAACGGTATTCCAGGGCAGGATCAAGTTCATGTGCCATTTCCAGTTCATTCAGGCAGCTTTCCAAAGACTCTGACTCACTGCCACTGAGCCACATGCGGCCAGGCAAAACAAGGATTCCCGGTAGGTCCAGACCTGAGCCAAGATGGAGCTCACAACCAAAGTCTGGACGTAACTCAGACTCGGCAGGTGAGAGTCTAAGGGTGTGGACAGCAGCCTGGCAGGTAGGTGGGGTCAGCACTGACCTCGGCTGGGCCCAAACAATAATAATTATGGGCTGGAGCAAGGACTTACTCCTGTCATCCTAGCACTCTGGGAGCCCGAGGCGGGTGGATTGCCTGAGCTCACGAATTCAAGACCAATCTGAGCCAGAGCGAGACCTCATCTCTAAAAAAAAAAAAAGAAAAAAACAGCCAGGTGTTGTTGTGGGCACCTGTATTCCCAGCCACTTAGGAGGCTGAGAAAAGAGAATCACTTAAGCCCAGGAGTTTGCTGTGAGCTGTGACAGTACAGCACTCTACTGAGGACGACAAAATAACACTCTGTCTAAAATTAAAATAATAATAATTATAATTACGTTTAGAAAAGCCTACCCAGCACCTAGCACACTGCTGAGCACATTTCATTGGCAACCTTCCCTGAGCCACACAATGCTGTGGGCTACCAGCCCATTTTCAAGATGGGAAAACTGAAGATCCTTGAGAGTCTCTACCCAGCCCAAGATTACACCGCAGGAGAGGAACAGACCAGAAATTGCATCCAGGTCCCACCTGTCTCTTTCCTGCCTCAACTCACCTGCCCATCAGGAAGCAAGCAGCATGTGGCTGTCCTCCGCAAAAGGACACCAAATTCCAAATATGGAACACCTTCCCTGGTGTCATTCCTTCAGTCACAGCTCCTGAGAGCCTCGATACCCACCCCAGGGACAGTGTGGCAAGCTGGGACAGAAAGACAAGGGTTGCTGGCATTCTCGGTGCACTCCTAGTCCAGCTAGGGAAGTGGACATGGAAACTGTCATCAGGGCTGGAGCTGGGGGGCCACCATGGTGAGTGGAAAGGGGGGGAAAGGAAGCAATCCAGCAACAGGAGGCAGCCAGGCAAGGCATGGAGAAAAGGAGGCAGGGATGGCGGGACAGCCATCAGGGAGCACAGTGGACGTTCTGAGGGGCTGAGAATGTGAAAGTTGAGGGTCAGGGAGCCTCACATGGGGCCACCAAATTGTATTCTGTGTAATTTTGGTCCCTGAATACTAGTACACAGAGTGGGTAGTGCCTGAAGTCAGACCACTGGCTCTGGGTCCCAGAGAACTGAGCGCCAGATTTCCTTCCAAGCAGAAGGATCCAAGTCCCTCCACCCTGCAGGGCCAGAGGGTGCAGGAGACAACGTGCACACTCTCATCAGCCAGGACCTGCCCAGCCAAGTGGCCCTCTACAGGCTTGCACACACATGCACACTACCCTCCACACACTATAACTAACACATTCAGAACCCATGCACAATCAGACACACACTTCCAAACAGGCAGAATCACACACTCACAAACACACAACCAGAAATAATATACAGGAGCCCTGAGCACAGGGCCTGGCACAAAGTAGACACTTAGCAGAAGCACACACTCCCACAATCACTAGTGTCAGAGGTAAAACTGTTACTGCACCGTGATGGATGCTGCAGCTTTTAATAAAAAACATGCCAAATACGTGGCTCAGACTAGAGTTAAAAGAGTTTGGGGAGAAAGAACCTGGGCAGATGCGAAGTTCCAGGAATGCTGGGACAGACATGAACTGAGCCCTGAGGTATACCAGCAGCACTCAGCACTAACCATGGTAGCAGGCATGACGGTGGCCGTGATGGACCCAGCACTTCCTAGACAGTCTCTTCCTCACACCACACACACCCACATGAAGTGTACTGAAGTCTGTGTTTCCAGATGAAGATAAGAGGCTCAGAGACAGGAAGAACTTGCTGAGGGCCACATAGCTGGCTCACTGGACACAAGCCATGGCCACAGTCCAGGCGATGGGAGCCAGAGCCCATGCTGGCCTCCACTGCAGGAGCAGGGTGACCCTGGCGAAGCAATGCGGACATGACCTCTCACAGTGGGGGTAGGGGCTGAGGATAAGGAGGGAAGAAGCCCCCGCTGCTCCTGTGCCCCCATGCCAATTTGGTGAGTGTATTAAAAAGTTTCTTTTCAATTACCTCTTTCTTGAAAATTACTAATAGTCCTCTGATGGAGATGCCATTTAATTTCCCAATTGGCTTGAAAATGAGGAGACCCATAATTGTTTGACCCTCTCACCAGCAGCAGACAGGGAGAGGGGGGTTGGCTCCTCAGAGGCCGAATATGAATAAAAACATCCCTGCTGAACGTGTTCGCCCCTGGGCACCAGACGCAGCCCACCTGCACCCCAGTCCCGCATCCTGCACCCTGCTCATAGTACCGAGCGTCAGGGGTGAGATAGTTACTCCACTGCATTGGATGCTGCACTCCACCCCTGGTAAAGCAAGCAGTGCTCTGAGCACGTCATGCTGTGGCCACCTCCCCAGGGCCCGCTCCCAGCCAAAGAAGGGGCTTCCACAGGGGCCCAGCCCCGACACACACTTCAGTGGAAAGGAAAAAGGGAGCAGCTCTCAGTTAGAGCCTGCTATCTGTCTGCCAGGCCTTCCAGGCCATTTCCCATCTCATACGTCAACCCCCCAAGGACATGATTGTACCACCAGACAGGTGAGGGACTGAAAGCCCAGCACCCAAATTCCTGCGGGTGCATCCATACCCCCAGCCTCCCTCCACCTCTGCTCCTGTCTCAGGAGCAGGTGAACACAAAACCCACCCCCAGGCAGGGCTCCTGCCCACTCAGTAACACTGAAGACCTGGGAACTGGGCCTCTACAGCAAATATTCCCAAGTAAATCCTCTGCAACCAGCCCCAGGAATTTCACTGGAACCCTTCAGAATCTATTCCTATAATAAATAAGGTAATAATGATTGCCATTGGTTTCTTCGATGCCAACTCTGTCATGTCATGTTATCCAAGTGACTCCTAAAAATCACCCTGCAGATGAGCATAACTGTGTCTCCCCTGTTACAGATGCAGACGCTGGGGCACGAGGATCTCCAGCAAGAGTCAGGTGCCACCTGTGCTCATGCCCCTCCACTGCCTTCACGAGCTCCCTGGCTTTGTCCCACTTCCGTGGACACAGAACCTCAAGCTGCAGAGGAAGGGCTTTTCCTTCCCGTTTCTGAAGTGTGGTCCCACCTGACCACTGCCTTTTCTCCTCTGCTGAGGGCAGCTTCCATGCCCTCTTACCCCAGAGGTCTCCAGACAAGGCAGGAAGATGCTCCAGAAGCCCTTTCCCCCTGTAGGTGAGGAGCCCGGGGTCAGAGACTGCAGGGCCTGAGGTCCTCTACACCCCAGAGGGTGGGCACGTTACCAAGCTTGGGGGTGCGGGTCAAGATGGCCACTCTTCATACTGCCTGGGGGGCAGGAAGTGATGAGCCGCCCACCGATTTCCTGGAGAGACTGATGTGTCCAGACAGGCGCCACAGCTGGATCGAAGGCTATGAGGTCACGAAGGGTCAGCTGGCTCCAGACATGCCAAGGAACAGCAGTAATAACTCATCCAGCCCTGGCCCTGCCAGCATGAACTCTGAACCCTCCCCATCGTGATGTAAGGAAACATGATCCAGCCACACTAGAGAGGGCAGACAAGTCCTGAGACCTTGTCCACAGAGGAACTTTTGTTTGGAAAACAGGCGTTATCACTGTGACAAATGCCGTCTGGACTTCAGGACAGGCATTTTTCATGCTTCTTTTTAAATTCCAAATTCTCTCTCCACATCAACCTCTCCTATCTCATTTGGCATGGGTGCATCAGCACATGCCAAAAGGAACTCAGGCAGCAAACTTCAAAAACACAAGGACACAAGGTCACAGAGGCACCTAATGAGTTCTCTCGCACCTCCACCTGACTTCATGGACACAGAGCTCTGAAAGACGCCCCAAGACCCACCCTACCCTGTGGAATCTCCTCCTGAAGCCTATTCCCCAGACAAACACTGACAGGCCCTGATGGAGGAAAGTCACCTCCATATTGTCACTGACAGACAGGTGAGGGGAAAGGAGCAGTGACAAAGGGCCCTCCCTGCCCTGTCCTGGGCACAGACCAGCCCACAGACAAGCCAACCAGGGTACAAGGCCAGCCAGGCCCTCTCCCTCAGCGCCCTTCCACTGCCGCCACCCCCAGGCCTGGCCCTCTTGCCCACCCCAAAGCTGTCTTGGCCCTCCTGCCATATTTGTCTTCTCTGGACCTATTGCCAACACTCCCTTTAGCCACTCATTCCTCCATCTGGGGACTGGTCTCATACAAAGGCACTAAGAGGCCACCACCAAAGTCAATGATGGCCATGCATCCAAGGGAGGCTCTCCCTCTCCCAGGGGCATCCAGGACTGGGTTTAGGAGAGGCTCAGGGGTCCCAGACTGGGGTGTCTGGAGAGAGGGGGCAGCAGACAGGAGCCCTCAGCCCCATGGCAGGGGAGGACGAGGAAAGCCTGCTGAGGGGGACAGGAGGGAAAGAAGGATGCAACCCTGGCCTTTCAAGTGTAGGAGTCACAGGGCCTGTGGTGCATCTTACAAGGGTACATATGAAACTTACTAAATGTAGACTATAAATGTCTTAACACAGCAACTAAGAAAATGCCATGAAGGTTATGTTAACCAGTGTGATGAAAATATTTCAAATTCTATATAAAACTAGCACATTGTACCCCATGATTGCATTAATGTGCACAACTATGATTTGATTTAAAAAAAATTATTATGTGTTATTCCCCACACACACCAGGAATAACAACCATCCCAGTTACTTCCACTGGGCATGTGCTACAGGAATAAACTGAACAAATGAACAAAATATCATGGCTCTTAATTTCCTCAAGGGACACAAAGGCAGAGCTAATACAAAGATACCAGCACTAGCTTAAAAGCCTTGGGCGGGGGGGGGGGGGGTTGTTAAATGATCCTTTACTGAAACATTGTCCTTTGTACTTTTTAACCAGCTGGGCATCCACGGCACCACTATTGATATCATCTATGATGTCAAAAGGGTGGCGGCCATCAACATTGCAACCTACCGACTGGGCCGTCCCCAGTGGAGCACTTAAACATTAGGGGAAACATTGGCTTCTCACTCAGCTCCAAGTTCTGTGAGTTTTAGAAAAGCCAGGTCAACATGAAACAAGCTTCATTAGCACAGGACTTCTCAGAGCCTTCAAAACAGCAGCATGCACTTTTGAGACCCAGGAAACTCACAGAGCGTGTGGCTTTTCCCAGCTCTTTCTGTCTGCAGCAGCCTGTGCAAAGGGGAGTCATAAACAGGAAGGACTGGGAAGCTCTGTCCCCTCCCACAACACAGGGCTCAGGACACTGAGCTGGGCTCACGTGCAGCCCCAGGTCTGTCCCATCCCCAGCTGTGACCAGCCTGTCACTCTCATTGGGGCTGGAAAGGGGACAGGCAAAAATGAAGGTAACATTTTTAAAAGGCAAACTTAGAAGCAACCAATTCTTTAAAAAAAGTTATTCCTGGGTGGTGCCTGTGGTTCAGTGAGTAAGGCGCCGGCCCCATACACCGAGGGTGGCGGGTTCAAACCTGGCCTCGGCCAAACTGCAACAACAACAACAACAACAAAAACAGCCAGGCATTGTGGCAGGCATCTGTAGTTCCAGTTATTTGGGAGGCTGAGGCAAGAGAATCACCTAAGCCCAGGAGTTGGAGGTTGCTGTGAGCTGTGACACCACAACACTCTACTGAGGGTGATAAAGTGAGACTCTGTCTCTACAAAAAAAAAAAAGTCATTCCTAGGTCATAGGATCATCTGTAGCATATCTAGCATTGTTAGCAAATCGCTGGAGACCCACCTCACAAGTGTGTCAAGAAGCTGAAGCCACAGCACAGTGGTTATGGTGCCAGCCACATACACCAAAGTTGGAGGGTTTGAACCCGACCCAGGCCAGCTAACCAACAATGACAACTGCAATAAAAACTAGTTGGGTATTATGGCAGGCACTTGTAGTCTCAGCTACTTGGGAGGCTAAGGCAAGAGAATCACTTGAGCCCAAGAAGTTGAGGTTGCTGTGAGCTAGGACGCCACAGCACTCCATCTAGGGTGACATAGTGAAACTCTGTCTCAAAAATAAATAAATAAAAAGGAAGCTGGAGCCACCCGTTCTGCTCCTGACAGCTTGGCAGACAGATCCTGGGTCTCCTCTGAGCAGTCTCACATCGACCTTACGCAGCACCGTGGAAGGCGACCCCAGCACAACCTTACGCAGCACCGTGGAAGGCACCCACTGCACCCTGGGCCAAGGGCACCACAGGAATCTGGCTACCGCACCACAAGCCCACCAGCCAGCTCTGGCACCTTGTTTGAATCTTTTCTGTGCCCAGTGTCATTGAGGCAGAGGCTGTCCCCCTGGAAGGCTCAGAATTGGCAGACATGTCTAGGGACAATACAGGAGAACCCAGGATGCTGGGGGGACACCGAGGGCCCATGTAACTAGTGGGGCTGTTCTTGGGTAGGAAGTTCTTAGAGGTGTCTATGCCCCATACAGACTAACTCCTCAAAGCCCCGCCAGCCAGGTGGCATAAGAAAGTATAAACGGCTGCCTGTTGACAAAACCCACTCCTACAACAGAGCCTGCTCCAAACCTCTGGAAGTGATTTGGGGTTTTGGTCCTGACTTGCCTTTCACTGACCCACCCCTCAGACACATTTCCGACAGGCCAAATTCCCATTCCACCAGCATCAATCAAATTCTTACCAAGAGGCAGTTCCTCCTGCCCCCAAGTGTTATCTATCCAACAGCCCAGCCACCACGGAGGCCTTCAAGTTCCCTCAAACCAACAATAGTCTCCATCCATCCATCCATCCATCCATTCATTTCATTCATATATTCATTCATTCAGCAAATGTTTATAGCGGCTGATAGATGCCAGACGTTCTTCCAGGTTAAAGGGACACAAAAATGAGACCCAGTTAGCCCATGGACTGATGGGAGTCTGTCCTGGGGTGGGTGGGGGGAGCACAAGAAAGGCCATGGCCAACAGGGCCTGCAGTGGGGATGGGGAGGGCACATCCAGGGAACCCAAGGCCAGGGCAGTTGAAGCAAAAGGTAGACAGACACCAGGGTGCAGTGAGAAACAAGGCCTGAGAAGGGGGCAGGCCTGGCATACCAGGTTCTAGAACATTCCAGGGTTTTGCCCATGCAGTCCCACATCTGGAATGCCCTGTCCTTCTCTCCATCTCGCCAAACCCTACCCTCCAGTCCCAACCAACAAATACTTTCTTCCTCAGATGCCCCATCCCCGAAGTTCTACAATACTCAGCTCAGGACTTTACTCTGCCAGAAACAAAGGCCTGGAGTGGCTCTTTAGCCCTGCACCTCCTTGAAGATCAAGGGCCCAATGAAGAGCTGCCTCTGCTTCCCAGCAGGCCTTCCTTTAAGGGGGGTTAGGCAAAGATGGGACCCAGAGGCCCAGATGTTGATGCTGAATCACACTATCCATGGACTCTCAACATCCCTTTGTGGGGATACCTCTGTGTCCATCCTCAGGGAACTCTTTGTGCCACCTCCAGCAGAACCCCTACCCCTTGACTTCCTGAGGGTCTATTGATTTGTCCACTTTTCCCCCACCCCAGCCCCCATCACTAGATGTCTTTAAAGGCAAGGACCAGGTCTTCTTCAATAGTGTATCCCCAAAGCTCAACACAATGCTGGTGATCAATACATGTTTGTCAGAGGGAGTAAACGCAGAGAGGGACAGATAGATAGATGAGTGAATGGGTCAATGGACAGACAAACATATAAATGAATAGGTGAGTGAATAGATAGGTGGATAGATGGACAAATGGACAGATAGATGGATGGGTAGATGGAGAGATAGATGGATGGATGGATGGATGTGTGGATGGACAAACACATGGATGAATGGATAGATGAATGGACAGATAGATGGATGGGTAGATGGAGAGATAGATGGATGGATGGATGTGTGGATGGACAAACACATGGATGAATGGACGGGTGGATAGATGAATGGACAGATAGATGGATGAATGGATATGTGGATGGACAGACAGATGGATGAATGGATGGGTAGGTGAACAAATGGATGGATGAATGGATGAGTGGATGGATGGATGGACAAATATATAGATGAATGGATGTGTGGATGGACAGACAGATGGACAGATGAATGGATGAATAGATGGATGGACAGAGGCAGAGAGAGAAGAAAAGGGAACAGAAGGGTGGGGGGAGAAGTAGAAAGAACACAGCTGAGTCAGTCACAGATGAGAAGTGATAGTGCTGGGATCGTGCTTTCCTGAGATCCTCCTAGGATTCTTCACCTGCCCCTTCTAGGGATCCCCCTCATGCCTGTCTTGGTCATGCAGCTGTGGACTGGTAGGGGGTAAAGAGCAAAGCCTCGGCACCAGCCGGCCTAGGTATAAATCCCAGCTGACATCCTTGTAGCTGTGTGGCCTCGGTGGTTTCCTTAAGAACCATGATGCTTCTGGGGTTTTTTTAAACACTAAAATAAGGCCCACCAACAGGGACCATTGCACAGTTAGATGCTAAGGAACTCAATGAGAAATGCAGGCAAAATCTCTGACACACTTTGTACCCCCTTGAAAAGGCTGGCCTCACTGGGACGGCACCAGTGGCTCAAAGGAGTATGGCACCAGTCCCATAGGCCATAGGTGGCAGGTTCAAACCCAGCCCCAGCCAAAAACTGCAAAAAAAAAAAAAAAAAAAAAAAAAAGAAAGAAAGAAAGAAAGAAAAGGCTGGCCTTGGGTCCATCCATTTCCCAGGCCCAAGGCCCATGGAGATCCCTAACCCAGAAAACCCTCCTTAGAGGCCATGACTGCCACCAGCTTGTGCTGCTTGGTCTCATTAGGACCCTGGGTGCAAGGACATCCACCTCCTTGAGCTTCCAGCGTACCAGAATGGCAGCTGTGCTGTGCTGAAGGCATATGGTACCAAGGACTTACTACTATGCCATTTTGCCTAGTGTTCTAATTTGCCCCTGCAGAAGAGAAACAACCTTTCCTGGAGGCTGCTGTCTCTGGCTGAGAGCCAAGTATAGAATTCCCCTAGCAATCACTCCTTCCCCAGTGAGCCCTCACCCAGCCCCCCCCCCCCAACCAGCCACACACCAAGGCCGTATACTTGTCCTCTGCACTGGGACACTGGGACACACAGAGCCCTGGGAGGGAAGGACCTGGCATCCTGCAAAGGCAGAAAGCAGCTCCTGCCCAGTTCAGTCTGGCAGCCAGGAAGCTGGAGGAGTTTGAAGGAGGCAGAGAAGGGGGCTCTCCTGGGCTGGGACCCCTCCCCAGCTGCGTGCTACCCCTGCTGGGGTCCAGCTGCAACCTCCCAGGCAGGCCTGGCTAGAGTCAATCTGAGAGCAGGGAAGGAGGCCCCCCCACCCACTGGGCAGTGCTTGGCTAGGAGGACACTCTGACTTTCTGGGCTCTGGGATCCCAACCAGCCCAAGGCTGCTCTCCTTGCTCTTCCCTCCACCTACCTCCTCTTATGTCCCCACGTGGCGGTATGTCCCCATTCCTGGGTCAACTCCCTAAAACTTCCCATCTAGTCCAGCTTCTAGCCTGAACAAAGCTGGTGGAGTCTGGTAAACAAGGCGATCTTCCTCTTTGGCCACCTGTTTTTCTCCTGCCACCTCCTTCTCTTTTATTTTGAAAACCAGTGACATCTTACCAAGATCCAAACCAGTCATGGATGGGAAGAAATGTCTGGCCACAACATTAGCTGTAGCAAACCCAAGGTGTATTCCAGCCCCAGCCATTCTCCCCCTCCTTCAGATCGGGCTTTCCCTGAACAGGCCAGGCCCTCCTCAACAGACCTCACAGTCGCCCTGCAGGATTGCACAAGAGGGCATTCAGGGTTAAAAGAATCTTCCCAGGACAGGCTTAAAAAAGAAAAGCATGTCTAATGAAGAAGAATTAGAGGGTGGCATTCCTTAGTGACCTGGAAAAGTTTATGATGGTTTGTTTTGATTTTTAAAAGGAGGCAGGCACAGAACTTTGGGGCATAAGAACAGAGCCGAAAGAGACAGGGGTGAGGTCTAAGAAACCCGAAAAGACTGACCACTGTGGTCCAAGAACTGACTCAGGCATAATGGCACCAAGCATGGGGCTGGTGGACGGGGTATGGCAGGGAAGAGAGGGACACTGCATCTCTGGCCTGAGATCAAGGAGCTCAGGTGATGATTAAAGTATGGTCACCTCCCCAGAATAATCTAAAGACACACCTCCCTACACAGGTGCTAACAGGGAAAAGTCCCCCAAATCTGCTAACACAACCTTCCCTCCAGGCCTGAGGAGGGGGTCTACTCTGCCTCCCCATCCTGAGAAATCGTTTGCCCCTTTTGGACCTAGAAAGGTTCAGACTGTCAAGCAACCCCTCAAAGTCCTGGCAATGACCTCTGAGAGGACCCAGACTTTCTTGTGCCCACACCAGGGCCATCCCCCTGCCCTGGCATCATGAGAAATATCCAAATCCAAAGACACAGGGACTTTCTAAGAGGGTTTAGAGTTGGGATGGGCCCTAGGACAACTGAACACATCCCCTTGCAGATGCAGCCACTAAGGCCCAGGGCAGCTGAGCTGAAATGACCTGGGGGAAATGCCACCAGGGCATTTCTAGACCATCAGGGGCAGCTGTAAGGACAGAATCCCCTCACTTGACCAATGGGGGAGCACCTGTGGATAAACAGCCTGGGCTCTCCAGATGCAATGTTATGAAATGTATATTTGATCTTCTGTCCAGTTTTCTGGCACACAGCTCCTAAAATCCTTGGAATCTTCAAAGTGATAAGTATCTTTCTGTATGTTAATGAATGACTGGCAGCTGGCAGCCCCTATCAGCTTCTGGCTGGTGCTGCTCACCATAAAGACCAACCTCAGGGAATGGAGAGGGGCTAATAGTCTGGTTATCACCAATGGCCAATGATTAATCAATCATGCCTTTATAATGATACGTCCATAAAAACCCCAAAAGACCAGGTTTGGGGGCTTCCAAATAGCTGAATATGTGAAAATTCCAGGAAGGTGAAACACCTGGGGAGGGTAGAGAGGCTCCGTGACCCTCTCACATGCCTTACCCTGGGGGTCTCTTCCCCTGGTATTCACTGCCTTCTTTGTAATACCCCTTATGATAAACCAGTAAACATGGTTCCCTGAGTTCTATGAGCTCTTACAGCAAATTACAGTAGAACCTCCATAGTTGACCACCTCCCTACACTGACAGCCTCCTTAAGTTTGCCTAATTTTCACAGACTAGACATGCACCACCTGTACGTATCAGTACAGCAGGCCTAGTTCCTTATGTTGACCACCTCCATATGTTGGCCAGCTCGTTACAGTCCCCTGGGGGGTCAACTTACAGAGGTTCTACTATAACTGAACCTGAGGGAGGGGGTCATGGGAACCCGGATAGATAGCAGGTTGCCCAGAAGCACAGGTAAGACAACCAGAGGCTTACAACTGGCATCTGAAGAGGGGTGGAGTAGGCTGGGGGCTGAGCTCTCACTCTGTGGGAACTGGCTATATGTCCAAGTAGACAGCGTCAGACCTGAACTGAACTAGAGGACGCCCACGGGCAGAGCTGCTTGCTAGGTGTGTGGGGGGAAAAACCACCTGTTTGGTTCACACACGAGTCTCCTGTGTTAACTGTGGAGTGACGTTACAGGAGAAACTGAGTCTGTTTTTTCCTACAGTCTGAGACTGGCTCTGTGGCAGTGCTTGTTGGCCAGGTAATCTCCCGTGGCAAACCACACCCCTTCAGGCAAGGGGAAAACCTGCCAATGTGGAGGTGCGGGGAAAATCTTGTGGTGGGTGCAGGGAAAATCTCGCAGGATGGGCACACTAACGGCCTGGCCCCCAGTCACTGTGTCTGCCTTCTCAAGAGGGCAAGGACGGGCCTGCTGGACCTTCCTGAGTCAGCGTGTATGTCCCTGGATAAGCTGTCACCACTGCACTTCCCTTCTGTCCAACAAGAGGAACGGAGTGGCAGGTCTCTAGGGCCTGCTGACCCTTACTCTGCCTCTCCCACAGCTGCCCTGGCCTGGGCTCCCTACGGCCCGCCCACAGCCCTCACCCCAGGCCAAGGAGGACCTGAGGCAGCTCCCCCAGCTGCTGGATGATTTACAGCCTCCTCTGGCAACCTCTCCACAGGCTGGAGGCCCAGCAGATATTTTCCACTGTTGCAGCCATGCTCAGACATTACAGGAGTCCTGAGTCTGGGCCTTGAGCCTGGCCCTGGCTTCCTCTCTCCTGAACACACAGGCAGGCCAGGAGCCCAGGCCGAACATCTGTGCCTAGGACCCAGCACTCCATCACAGGGGAGGGTCCTACAGCCAGGCCTGAGAGGCCCGCTCAAGGGGAGGGAGCCAGGCCTTCTAGCCAGAGCCTTTCACTCCCGGCCCTGCCTACTTCCGCTTTCCCGCCTGCTCTCCCCATGACAGCATTGTGAAGGAGCGGCTGGCAAGCCCCAACACTCTGGGGTTTTCTGCCCTGACGCGGCTCCCACGCTCTGCTGTGCACACAGCCCTTGGACAAGCTGCGGAGATTGTGTGTGGTAGGAGAAGTAAAACGCAAACCTCTGGCCCACACAGATGTCTCAAGGCCTGGCCCCTCAGGGCCTGGACAGCATAGGTGGTAAGATGTTCCTGCCCCTCCCTCTCAGCTTCAGGCTCTTCCCCACTCATCCCTCCTACACCCTCTGGCCCCAAATTAGAAGGGTCTTCCCAGTGAGAAAAATGAAAATTGAGCTTTCTGCTTCTAGTCAAGATGAAATAACAGGAACCAGATTCTGTCTCCCACCTGAAGCCATCAAATAGCCAGACAAAACATCTGAAACAACGTTTTTTTCAGGATGCTGAACGTAAGGCAATAAAGGAATAAAAACCAAGGAGGTGAGTTGCAGACTGTCTCAGTTTACTGCCTGAAGAGCATTTCCAAGCCACAGGCCAGGAAAGAACCTGGTGGATTCCTGAGCAGAAGAGATGGAGTTGGTGGCACCTGTAGATCAGTGAGTAGGGCGCCGGCCTCATATACCGAGGGTGGCGGGTTCAAACCTGTCCCCGGCCAAACTGCAAAAAATAGCTAGGTGTTGTGGCGGGTGCCTGTAGTCCCATTTACTGGGGAGGCTGAGACAAGAGAATCACCTAAGCCCAAGAGCTGGAGGTTGCTGTGAGCTGTGATGCCACAGCACTCTGCCGAGGGCAACAAAATGAGACTCTGTCTCTAAAAATAATAAAAAATAAATAAATAAAATTTAAAAAAATAAAAAAGAAGAGATAGAGTTGAGAGTCCAGGACAGGGTTTCCATGACAGATTACCAGAGAGGGGACAGCTGAAGAGGGAAGACTTCAGAGTACTGCAGAGTACTGCAGAATACAGTCAGCACATGCTCCTCTTTCCCCAAGGCCAGGAAATGAAACAGCTGCAGAGACGAGTGAAAACAACACCCAGTGCAGATGGCCAGAACCTGTGCCCACCAGCCAAACTTTACAACCTCAAAGGTCACAGAGCATTGGGCAGACATAGAGACCTCTGAAGGATTTTGCTTCAACAGGGAGGAATAATTAGCCCCAGGCTCTGGTCTCATCTAACAAACCTTAAAAGAAAGATTAAACTTTCCAAGTAAAACAACCATATGCCAGAGAAAGCTCAAGGATATTTACAGGAAAACAAAAAAATATTCAACACCTAACAAGATGAAATTTATAAGGCCAGGCACGGTGGCTCACACCTGTAATCCCAGCACTCTGGGAGGCTAAGGCGGGTGGACTGCCTGAGCTACAGGTTCAAGACCAGCCTGAGCAAAAATTGTGACCTGGTCTCTACTAAAAATAGAAAAAACTGAGGCAAGAGGATAGCTTGAGCCCAAGAGTTATAGGTTAATGTGAGCTAAGATGATGCCACAGCACTCTACCCAGGGCAACAGCTTGAGACACTATCTCAGAAAAGAAAAAAGAAAAGAGATTTGTGAACTTCAAGAAACAGCAATAAAAACTATCCAATATTGGTCTCAAATACTGACTCAAAGGGGTAGGGCACCAGCCCCATATGCTGGGGGTGGCGGGTTCAAACCCAGCCCTGGCCAAAAACAGCAAAAATAAAAAAAAATAAAAATAAAAAGAAAGAAAGAAAGAAAGAGAGAGAGAGAGAGAGAGAGAGAGAGAGAGAGAGAGAGAGAAAGAAAGAAAGAAAGAAAGAAAGAGAGAAAGAAAGAAAGAAATCACAAAACTGGGTGGTACCTGTGGCTCAGTGAATAGGATGCCGGACCTATATACCAAGGATGGAGGTTCGAACCCAGCCCCAGCCAAACTGCAACAACAACAACAACAACAAAATAGCCAGGCTTTGTGGCAGGCTCCTGTAATCCCAGCTACTCAGGAGGCTGAGGCAAGAGAATTACTTAAGCCCAAGAGTTGGAGAGTTGGAGGTTGCTGAGAGCTGTGACGCCAAGGCACTCTACTGAGGGTGACAAAGTAAGACTCTGTCTCAAAAAAAAAAAAAAAGAAAGAAAGAAATCATAAAACTATTTAACCAAAAAAGGTGTATAAGAGTTCTGTTCCCTCCATATCCTTGTTAACACTAGGAATGATCAGTCTTTGGAATTTTAGCCATTTTTAAATAGGTGTGTAGTGATATATCATTGTGGTTTTAATTTGCATTTCCTTACTGATTAATTAATAATATTGTGATTTTGGTGTGCTTTATTGCTATTTGCATATCCTCCTTGGTAAAGAGTCTGAGCAAATCTTTTGCTTTTGTACTTTCTCAGTTACATGCTTTGCAACTATTTTATCCCAGTCTTATCTTTTCTTTTTTTTTTTGAGACAGTCTCAATATGTTGCTCTCTGTAGAGTGCTGTAGTGTCACAGCTCTCAGCAACCTCAAACTCTTGGGCTTTAGCAATTCTCTTGCCTCAGCCTCCCAAGTAGCTGGGACTACAGGTGCCTGCCACAATGCCTGGCTTTTTTTTTTTTTTTTTTTTTTTGTAGTTGTTGTTTGGCAGGCCCAGGCTGGGTTCGAAACTGCCAGTCCCAGTGTATGAGGCTGGCACCCTAGCCTCTGAGCTATAGGCTCTGAGCCTTCTTATCTTTTCATTTTCCTAATAGTGTATTCTGTAGAGCAAATAATTTAAACTTGATGAACTCCCAGTTTATCAAACTTTTCTTTTACAGACAATATGGAATTATATCTAGGAAATCCTCAGCTAAATTGAGATAATAAAGATATTCTCCTAATTTTTTAAAGAACTAAAAGTTTTAGTTACATTTGGGTTAATATGCTAATTACTGTATATTGTTAATATGCTAATATTTGTATATGTGCAAAATATGGGTCAAAGTTCTTTATTAAAAAATGTGGATATTGGCTGGGTGAGATGGCTCATGCCTGTAATCCTAGCACTCTGGGAAGCTGAGGCAGGAGATCACTTGAGCTCAGGAGTTTGAAGTTGTTAGGAGCTATGATGACGCCACAGCACTCTAGCCTGGGCAACAGAGTGAGACTCTGTCTCAACCAAAAAAAAAAGAAAGAAAGAAAGAAATCCCCTCAAAATATGGATATCTAATTGTTCCAGGATTATTTGTTGAAAACATTATTCTCTTTGCACCTTTGTAAACAATCTGTTTTCCATTTATGTGTGGCCCTGTTCTGGACTTTTCTATTCTACTTTTTGATCTATTTCCCTATGGTGACATCAAACTATCCTTTCTTGGTTATTGTAGCTTTGTAATAATCTTGAAATCAGAAAGTCTTAGCTGTTCAGCTTTTCTTTCTCCCCTTTCCCCCAAAGTTGCTTTGGTTATTCCAGGTCCTTTGCATTTTCATATGAATTTTAGAATCATCTTGACAATTTCTCCCAAAGTCCTGCTTTTAAGATTTTCATTGGGATTGTGATGAATACAGATAAATTTGGAGAGAATTGACATCTTAATAATATTGAGTCATTTGGCCTATGGACAAGGAACGTCCTTCCATTTATTTAGGTCTTCTTTATATTCTCTCAGCAATGTTTTGTAGCTTTTAGTGTTCAGGTATTTTGCATCTTTTTAAAAGATTTATCCTGAGATATTTTATTTTTTGATGAAGTTATATATGGTATTTATAAATTTCAATTTGCTTGTATTTAGAAATATAATTGATTTTTGTATGTTTCTCTTATATTGTGCTTTTTGTAGATTTTTGTCAGATTTTATACACAAATGGTCATATCATCTGTGAATGAAGACAGTTTTACTTCTTTCTTGATAATCTGAGTACATTTTATTTAATTTTTTGCCTTGTTTTGGTAGCTAGAACCTCTAATACAGTGATGCCTAGAGGTGGTGAGAGTGGCTCCTCTTCTTGTTCATGATTTTGGATTGGATAATACGGTAAATTTCACTAATTGATTTTCAAGTGTTAAAATGACTTTTTCAATTTGCCTTTATGTATTTTGAAACTCTGTTATTAGGTGCATAGATGTTTGGGATTGTTCTTATGAATGAACTCCTCTGTCATTATAATTTTTCTATCTCTGATAATATTCTTTGCCCTGCTTTTGTGATTCTTTTTTTTTTTTTTTTTTTTTTTTTTTGAGACAGAGTCTCAAGCTGTTGCCCTGGATAGAATGCCATGGTGTGACAGCTCACAGCAACCTCAAACTCTTGGGCTTAAGCAATTCTCTTGTCTCAGCCTCCAAGTAGCTGGGACCACAGGTGCCCACCACAACGCCGGGCTATTTTTTTTATTGCAGTTGTCATTGTTGTTTAGCTGGCCAGGGCTGGGTTCGAACCCGCCAGCCTCGGTGCATGTGGCCGGCACGGTAACCACTGTGCTATGGGTGCTGAGCTGGGTTTATAGTTTTTATCAAATTTGGAAACTTTTTAGCTTGCTTTTATTTATTTATTTATTTATTTATTTATTTATTTTTTGGAACAAAGCCTCAAGCTATCCCCCTGGGTAGAGTGTGGTGGCATCACAGCTCACAGCAACCTCCAACTACTGGGCTCAAGCGATTCTCCTGCCTCAGCCTCCCAAGTATCTGGGACCACAGGCACCCACCACAATGCCCGGCTATTTTTTGGTGGCAGCCATCATTGTTTGGCGGGCTCCGGGCTGGATTCGAACCTGCCAGCTCAGGTGTATGTGGCTGGTGCTTTAGCCACTTGAGTCACAGGTGCCGAGCCATTTTTCAGCTTTTATATTTTGAAATAATTCTTCTTTCTATCCTCTTTGTTCCATTTCTCCTTTGGGGACCCCAATTACATGTGTATTAGGCAGCCTGAAGTTGTTCCACAGCTCATATGTTCTTATTTAATTATTTTTCTCTTGATTTTAATACTGGATATTTTTTGTTTTATTTATTTATTTATTTTTACAGTTTTTGGCCAGGGCTAGGTTCAAACCTGCCACCTCTGGTATATGGGGCTGGCGCCCTATTCCTTTGAGCCACAGGCACCGCCCCAGTTTTGTGATTTCTTAAAAGGTTAACATACCAACCCTCTGATCCAAACACACCTACCATATGATTCAGGCTTTCTATTCCCCAGTGTTTACCCAACAGAAAAAGAAGCAGGCACCCATCCAATGACTTGTACAGAAATGTTTATAGCAGCCTTATTTGTAATAGCCCCAAACTGGAAACAACCCAAATGTCCTTCAAAAGTTATCTGGATAAACAAAGTATGGTATATCCATATGATAAAACGCTAATCAGAGCGTGGGCGCGGTGGCTCACACCTGTAATCCCAGCACTCTGGGAGGCCAAGGCGGGTGGATTGCCTAGGCTCACAGGTTCAAGACCAGCCTGAGCCAAACGGGCATTGTAGTGGGTGCCTGTAGTCCCACGTACTTGGGAGAAGCAAGAGAATAGCTTAAGCTCAGGAGTTTGAGGTTGCTGTAAGCTATGACACCACAGTTACTCTAACAAGGGTGACAAAGTGAAACTCTGCCTTAACAAAAAAAGGAAAAAAAAAACAAAACACTTATCAGCAATAAAAAGGAATCAACTATTGAGTACATCCTATATGGGGTTCTTACTCTGCACCCAGGCTGGAGTGCAGTGTTGGGATCATAGCTTCCTACAGCCTCAAACTCCAGGCTCAAGCAAATGTCTCACCTCAGCTTCCAGAGTAGCTGGGACCACAGGCATGCAACACTACACCTGGGTGGTTCCTCTTTTATAAAACTCTAGGCTATAACAAGAAGTGGATCAGTGGTTACATGGGGAAGGTGATGGTGATGGAAGGGACAGGCTGCAGAGAGACATGAGGAAACTTCTGTGGATGATGTGTAAGTCCACCATCACCACGTGGTGATAGTTTGCATACATAAGTGATAAGTTATCAAATTTCATGTTTAAAATAAACCTCCAGGGAAATGCAGTTTTCCTTTCAACTATCCGATTGGCAGAAATCAAAAAGTTTGATAACACTCCCCGTTGGTGTGGTTATGGGGAAAACAGGCGCTCTTATACATTGCTGTTGGGAGTGTGAACTGTGAAAAATGATTTTGCAGTATTCATATTACAAAAACATCCATCCTTATACACAGAGATTTCATTTCCAGAAATTTCATGTATGTGAAATGACGTAAGGTTATTCAATACAGACTTGTTTATAGTAGTAAATGTTCTTCAACAGATATCAGATAAAAAAAGATGTGACCATACAGTGGTCCTCCTCTCATCCATAAAGAATGGGGAAGCTCTCTGTGTGCTCACATGGAAGGGTGAGTAAAAAAGGCAAGTTACAACACAGGTTGCAAAATACATGTCCGCTTGTGTATGAAGACGGAGAAAAATGACTACATATTAATTTTTATGCTACTTGCATAAAACTTATTTCTGGAAGGATACACAAAAAGCTAGTGTCACTGACTGTGGCGAGAATTATCTGGGTGGCTGGGCTACAGAAGTAGTAGGAAAACTTTACAATGTGTATGTAACCTTCATGCCTTCTGAAATCATTAACCATGTAAATATGTTACTAAGGCAATAGGTAAGTATAAATAAATATTAAAGATAAGCGTAAAATGAAGTGAATGAGGTTGATCTATACACAGGAACAGATGCAGAAAGAATGCCAAGACAGTCTTTCAAAGTGAGCACAAAGACAGCAAATTGTGAAAACTATGGCAGTGCAATCCAACTGGTGTAAAAACAAATGGCAACACAATAAGACATTATTCTATGTCAATTGAGAAAGGGTAGAAACACACACATCCCCAATATCAGCCATTCTCTCTCACTGGGGGGCCTTCTCACTCTATGTTATGCATTTCTGAATGTTTAATCTTTTAAAATCTGTATCGTGTTTACATCAGAAAGAAATTTGATTTATGGGTTGCTCTCCCCTGGGGCAGTTGCATTTTTTAACCACCTGCCCAGAAATATGAATAAAGAGCCTTAAACATGACCTCACCTTTGATCAGGAAATTTACCTCCGGACACTCACCCAAAGAACGCAATCAGTTACAGGAAAACACTAATGTGGTATTAAGTGAAACAAGCAAGTTACGAAACAAACTACATGATGTGAGCCTGTGAATATAAAATAAATTAGTAAACGTGAGTAGAAAAAGGTCTAGAAGAACATCCCCAAGGTGCTAGGTGGTTCTCCACAGAGAACACCACAAACGTGGGCCTAAGGTGGTGGGTGGCTTTTACTTTCTTCTTTTTTAAGTCTTTTTTCACAGTACTTTATAAGGAACCTAGTTTTGTTTTGTTTTGTTTTTGAGACACAGCCTCAAGCTGTCACCCTGTGTAGTGCTGTGGCATCACAGCTCACAGCAACCTCCAACTCCTGGGCTCAAGTGATTCTCTTGCCTCTGCTTCCCAAGTAGCTGGGACTACAGGCTCCCTCCACAATGCCCAGCTATTTTTTGGCTGCAGCCATCATTATTGTTTGGCGGGCCCGGGCTGGATTCGAACCTGCCAGCTCAGGTGTATGTGGCTGGCACCTTAACCACTTGAGCCACAGGCACCAAGCCAAGAAACTAGTTTTGTTTTAGAAGGAGAAAGTATTGCATATTAATAATCTCAGAGTATTTCTGTACAAAGGTGTTTTGGGAAGAATTATTTATGACAGAGAAAAATTAACTTTGATGTCCAAAACAGAGGAAGTATTTTGACAGAACCTAGTGTAGCACAGGGACTTAAGTAAATTAAGTAAAAATTACAGGATGCAAAACCATAAACTATAGAATCCCAAAAGCATAAAATAACGAGGGAGAAATGAAAGAGGGGGCAAATATTCATAGAAAAAAAAAAACAAAAAAAAGACAATACACCCAAAAGACAAAACAGAGCAAAAAAATCCAGGCAAACATAGCTGCTATTTTAGTATTTGGGCCATCATGGTCCCTAGGTTGAGGTGAAAACCAGAGAGAGGCCAATGTTGGGCAAGGGAGCCTTCTAGGGCCCCCAGCAGCCCACAGGTGAGATACCGGACCAGGCACCTCTTAGAAACTCTCTCTGCTAAACAATAGATCCCTCTCTGGCCAGGGACAAGGTTACTGAAGGATCCAGGTTCGGGGAAGGGTGGGCTCTACTACCTGCCTTTCAGCAAAAACTGAGGCCCCAAAGACAGAGACTAGGGTGCACAGTGTCATTATGCACCAGATGAGAATGAGGATTTTGCTTGGCAAAAACCTGAATGAGTCACCTGCATGATGTGGTACCAAATGTGTCGTGCCTGTGTGGACTGCCTTTTTAATAACAATAACTGAGGGTCACTGCACACTTACTATGTACCAGGTACTAGCCTCACACTAACTCTCATCCTCACCACACCCATCTGAGATGGGTGATACAGTCAGCCCCATCTCACAGATGAGAGAATAAGGCACAGAGCTGGATTTGCAGTCTGCCTCCAACACCTGCTCTCAGTCCACTGCTCCACACAACCTTCCGCAGAGGGGCCTGAAGTCCCTACATAATGTCTGAGCCAGCTGGATGGTGGCCTTCAGGAGGAGCACCACCCAGGGCACCAAACTGATGCCTGTTGGCTTGCGGGGGACAGTGTAGCACAGTGACTTGCCAGAAAAAGGTGGCGGTGAGCTAGCCTAGGAAAGAACGAGCCAGAAAAATGCTCACAGGGGACACAGGAGGACAAGTGTGCAGCCCTCTTCCTGGAGCAGGAAGTGCAGGAGGTAGACTGAGACAGGACAGGCCTATACTCCCAAGCAAGCCCTGGGGACTGCCAGAAGGGGCGGGCAGGAACAAAGTGTCCACTTGGCTCAGACAAAGGTTGAGCCCTGCCCTTCCCCAAGAAGACAAGACAAACCCCTATCCTGGTAGATGGGAAACTGACCCCAGGGCAGAGAGAAAGCTGAGATGCTGACATTCTATCTTTGGGACCTTGAGCAACTCCAATCAGACCACAAAGCCTCACTAGCATCTGTAAAATGCAAATGATAATATTACAGACTGCTCTGGGTTATTACCACAGCACATGGCCTCCAAAGCCTTTCCATCTTGGGATGGTGCAACAGAACTTAGAGATGTGAGCACGTCCCAAGGGGCTGCTACATCAGGGGCTGTGACCTAATTCAAGAAAATCAGTAAAATGACCATCAAGGAGTCTAAAACCCCAAAATACAATCAATCCTCTCCGATCACTAACAGGGAGACTGTGATTGCATTGATGGCATGCTTACAGAAGAGATCTGTTCTGTGAAATAGAGAAAAGGTTCGAGGAGGGACAGCAGCTTGCCAGAGGTTTTGTGTGATTTAAAGGCAAAGTCAGGCTTGAAGCCTGGTTACCTCACCACAATTCTAAGGCCTCATCCACGAAAAAACTCCTCCCTCCCACCTAAAAGCCCCCCAAAATCAGTATAAAAATATTGTACAGAGAGATTGGGGGGGGGGGAACAAATGAAAAGTAACTCATGCTTAGATTTTTCAAAAACACAACTCTACCTATATGAAAACTAATCACTAACAATTGCTCTTCCTTTCTCAAATCAAGGAGGCAAATCTGGAGACTGAGTAGTTGGCTCACATTTCTTAAAAGACTTGTCGAAGAAAACAGAACAAATGCCATTTTCTACCCTTGAAACATTTCCCCAAATCCACTCACAAACATTTACTAAGCACAAATAAACAGACAATGGCTAGACCGTATTAATGAGCATTATAAACAAGATAATGCCCAAGGACAAGCAAGAGCCTAGGGACGGGGCAAGAAAGACTCCACAGAGGATGCAATCCTTGGCCTCCTGGATGAGAGAAGAAAGGTACACCAGCGACCATCAGAAAAGGCCTTTAAAATTCCCATAGTCAATAAAGAGCGAATGGATGGATGGATGATGGGTAGATGAATGGATAGATGGATAGAGAGTGGGATGGACAGATTGGTGGATGGGTGGATAGATAGGTGGATAGGTGGAGGATGAATGGATAGATGGATAGGGAATGGGATGGATAGATGGGTGGATGAGTGGATAGATAGGTGGATAGGTGGAGGATGAATGGATAGATGGATAGAGAGTGGGATGGACACATGGGTGGATAGATAGGTGGATGGGTGGAGGATGAATGGATAGATGGATAGGGAGTGGGATGGATAGATGGGTTGATGG